>JAMXBD010001815.1:0-286569 GCA_024138025.1 Combretum micranthum | reverse complement strand
CTTATTTTTAACATTGAAGTCCACATTTTACCCTTGTTATCGCATAGCACAAATGTTACCATCATTGCTCTCATTTGCTGCTACTAGAGCTGGGCATATGGTTGTTGCTTACAGGCTAGCTCGTCAACCCGCTTGAAAAAGCAGGTTGTGGCCAAAATTTTTTGACCTGTTTAAAAGTGACCAAATTGGTCGGGCCCGTTTACTGTGGGCCAAATTTGGTTGAACTTGGTTGGCCTGCGGGCCAGAAAAGAGAACAAGAGGAGAAGTTTAAAAACAAAACTAATATAACATCTTTATGATTATTGATATATGTTATGGAAAAAATGGATTGATACATGTATCACAAGTATTATAGTATTTTTAAATATATATTAGTATGATTAAATGTAATATGATATCCAATAAATCATTTTAATTTTTTTCTATATATAAATAATAAAATAGCAATAAATTAGTTTTTATATATATATAATATATAATAAAAGCTTAGAATATAAATAACTTTATAATTTCCACATAAACTAATATTTAAAAATAATAATTTTGGCCATAGGCCTACCCATTTAGCCCTGGGCCTAAGAATTATGGCCTATTTAAAAGCGGGCTAGGTTGTGTTAGCCCATTTACCTGCTTTGCCCACCTTTAGATGCAACAAGCTAAAAAATTCATTCAATAAATAGGATATTGTGTCTTCTCATGCATGTGACTTTTATTTTAATTTTATAATTTATTTTTCTAATACTTATATGAATATTATTGTGTCTTATTATTATTATTATTATTATTAAGAAATGTTTTTTTAGTTAAATTTTTCGGGACTGTTTTCTCTCATTGTTATATATACCATTAATTAGAAACACCGAAAGATGAATAATTTTGTCGTTTATATAATCAAATATCACTTAAACTATATAAAATACCAAATATATTTATGGTATATTTGATATATATATATATATGTATGTATAACACAATATGCAATATGTATCACGTAAATCATATATTGATAATATACGTTAAGTAAAATGTGTTTATGCATTATACTATCAATAATAATGTATTATAATTACATGAAATGATATGGCTAATCGCTTAGTTAATTTATGCAAATTTTATAAATTTATCAAATCAAACATATTAAACTCTATACCATATTTCAATATAATTTTTTATGTATCTTGTGCTGAAAATTAATAACTATAATCGATGTATAAGGACAAACAATAGCAATTAATTATTTATTTAACCAAGAAAAAACAAACAATAACAATTGATTCATTTTTCTATATGCCTTCAATTTTATGATAAGAGAGATAGGATTAGATTTAATGAATTTTCTTTTTTGAATTTAATAATTAGGCTGGCACTTTATTCTTACATAAAAATAACACCAATATAATTTTAATGTTCCCCATGACCCACATTGACTGTCAATCCTGGAACCCTTACTACCGATAGAGGAGATTTTCTAACGTATTAGGGCAGAGTTTTGGAATTGGAATGAAATAGAATTGAATTAACTACTCGTTCACTTCATTGTAATTATAATTTCATTATAGTCTTATTTTTTACGAATTGTTATTACAACATTTAGTTCATTGAATAACGATTCCACAATGAATCCCTATTACATAAAACATTGAATAACCATTTTTTATTCACATCTATGAATACCAATTCAATACTAAAATTATATTTTTTTTTAAATACTATCATTTAAATAAAAATAATAAAAAAAAATCATATTACAGCTCTATTTCATTCCTCCGTAATTGAAATTCCATTACAGCCTTATTCATTCAACGAAGTGAACAAGCCGTAAATGAGTTTTGGATACATATATTTATTATTGAGAAGGAATGAAATATATATAATGTGATTTTTGTAAAAATTACGTTAGTAATAAGTATGAGTATAAATATATAACAAGATAACAATAATGGTAGTAATTAACTTTAGTGGGAGGGGAATGGAATCAACATTTCGCCATTTTAAAGGTGGAATCAACTTCTTTCTCAAAGCTATAATATAATGGTTCATCCTAGGAATTGTGGTTTTGACTCTTACAAAGCGATAATGAAAAAATTATACCTAAACTTTTGCATAATTAGATACTTAAAGTTTAGTTTTGAACAATTTGATACCTGAATAAAGTTTTCGTTGACTTTTTTCATACCTTAAATTTGATTTTGACAATTTTAGTAAATAAAAAAACTTTCATAGATTTTTTTCATACCTCATTTCACTTGCTTCAAGTATGAAAAAAGTAAAAAAAAAAAAAATCGTTTGGGTACCAAAATTTTCAAAACTAAATTTCAAGTATGAAAAAAGTCAATAAAAACTTTGTTCAAGTACTAAAATTGTTTTAAACAAAACTTCATATATCTAATTGTTCTTCTTACAAAAGTTCATATAGTATTTTTGTTATTAACCCAAATGGCATCTAAACATGAGAATGAGAGTAGGTTTCAAGAATCGTGATTTTATTCTATACCATCTCTATTTCCCACATACTAAACATACTGTATAGTTCTTCATATGAGGTGTTTAGCCGGTCTTTTGTACTCTTGCATATACATAGAAAAAAAACATAAAAAAGAGGAAGAAAATGGTGAATGACCTATTTTTTTTAGAGTTTTCGGTGGAAAACCATCTTATATGATTTCAGAAAGTGAAGCCGTTAAGATAGGTACCTAAGAATTGTTAAGAGAAATCCTAACCCTAATTATGATAACAATAAAACCGATTAATTAACTTATAATTAGAGAATAGAGCTCCTCTTACCAATGCAATAACAAGCAAATAAACAAATTGCTTATAAATAAAAAAAGACAACTCCAAGATATAACATGGAAAACCTAATGGGAGAAAAACTACAAGACCAACAGCACACAATCTCTTCCACTATTAAAACTAATGGGATTATAAGTTTGTTCTTCACTAGATCTGTCTAGTGGATCACTCAATCATCACCACAAATGGTGAATCCCTATTTCATCACCAAATCGGTTCATTTTTGTTTCTTCACCAAACCGGTAGATCTCACAACATCACCTTAACAAGCAGATTACAAAACAGGAATAAGTTTTTTCTAGAGTTTCTCATTCTAGGATTTTCTCTCTTTTCTCTCTCTAAAATACCATATAGATATAACTATCAATTATATTTATATTCAATCCTCAAAATAAATCTTATGGCAAATTATACATAAAGGTTTATTTGATACACACACACACACACACACACACACACACAAAATATGCAATATGTACCACGTAAATCATATAATTGATAATATAGTTAAGTATAAAATGTGTTATGCATTATACTATCAATAATAATATGTATTATAATTATGTGAAATGATATAGCTAATCGCTTAGTTAATATATGCAAATTTTATAAATTTATCAAATTAAACATATTATAATTACTAAGGTCTAATGACAAAAATTGTAGCTAAACTTTTGCATAATTTGGTACTTAAAGTTTGGTTTTAAATAATTTTGTACATGAACAAAGTTTTCGTTAACTTTTTTCATACTTGAAGTTTGATTTTGACAATTTTGGTACCTAAAGAAACTTTTTATACATTTTTTTTATACTTCATTTCACTTGTTCCAAGTATGAAAAAAATCAACAAAAACTTTACTCAAGTATCAAAACTATCAAAACCAAACTTGAAGTATGAAAAAAGTCAATGAAAATTTTGTTCAAGTATCAAAATTGCTTTAGACAAAACTTCATATATCGAATTGTTTTTTTTTTCACAAAAGTTCATATACTATTTTTTGTCATTAACCCAAATGGTTTCTAAACATGAGAATGAGAGTAGTTTCGAGCATCGTGATTTTATTCTATACCATTTCTATTTCCCACATACTAAACATATCGTATGGTTCTTTATATAAGGTATTTAGCCAGTTTTTTGTACGTTTATCTATACATAGAAAAAGAAAATATAAAAAGAGGAAGAAAATGGTGAATGGCCTCTTTTTTTTAGAGTTTCAGGCAAAAACCCATCTAATATGATTTTAGAAAGTGAAGCCGTTAAGATAGGCACCTAAGAATTTTTGGGAGAAGGCCTAACTTTAATCACAATAACAATAAAACCAATTAATCAACCTACGATTAGAAATTAGATGTCCTCTTACCAATGTAATAACAAGCAAATAAACAAATTGCTTATAAACAAAAAACAGACAACTCCAAGATATAATGTGAAAAACCCAATGCGAAAAAAACCATGGGATCAACAGCGCACAATTTTTTTCACTATTAAAAATAATGGGATTACAAGTTTGTTCTTCACTAGATCTATCTAGTGGATCACTCAGTCATCACCACAAATAGTGAATCCTTATTTCATCATCAAAGCAGTGGAATTCTGTTTTTTCACCAAGGTGGTAGATCTCACAACATCACTTTAAGAGGTAGGTTACAAAACACGAATAAGTTTCTTCTAGAGTTTCTCACTCTAGGATTTCATGTCTTTTCTCTCTATCTCTCTCTAGAATACTCCTTCTAAGCTTAGGAAGAGGTACACACTCATTCCCTACAAAACTAGGACAAATAAAGACTATTTATATGCAAAGCACAATGTGTCACGCCCCAACGATACCCTAAACATGACAACCCGCCGTACGCAATATTAAAGCTCAAGAATGACTACCTCAGCACTCGAAAGCTTCCATATCAGTACAAGGCGTACACTCACAACAAAGGAAGACCGTTGAAGTATTGCATTTTAAGATATTTGCAGCGGAACATACAAAATAACACTTAATATTTCATAGAAACATAGAGTCTTACAACTTCTAAGGGGCATTCCCCCGATAAATATGTGACAGCATGGTTCTACTGAATATAACATAACTATAACTAGAAGATTTTAGAAGAAATCTACTCTATAACTACAAAATAGAATTCCTCCAAAAGCTTCTCAAAATAAGGATTCTACCTAGGGAATCAAGGTGGTCTCGGGTGCAAAAGATAATCGTGCAATGTCAAAAGTCTATAGGAGTATAAGCATGACTAGCTTAGTGAGATATTCCTTACGCAATACTATTCAGAACAAGCAATCAACCAAGTTTATTAATTCAAACATATGAAATGCAACAACCATATGACCAAACATGACATACGACTATCCGGTTTTGTATGTTTGATGGATTTACCCCTCCATCGGTGGTTAGGGAATGCTTTAAAACTGGGTCCCGAACGACCTCCTTAAAGTTTGCGTGCGTCTTGGGGTTCCAACAAACCGTACTACAAATCCTCGGGCCTTCCATGCCCAAAGCGATCGATCCAGCTCGACTACACCTTGAGGCCGTATTCCCCCAACTCCTAACCCTTAAGATGTAGCTAGGCAGCTTACCTTTCCGGTCCCACGCTGAGAGAGTAGTAGCAAAACTTCGAAATTATATTCTAAGTGATATGCATGAGCAATTTATTATATGAGGATTTCAATATGACATTAAATCATTTAAAGCGATCAAACAATATGTGCACACATAACAATACATACATGGAAACATTTATATCAATCACAAATCGGGTTCCGATATACTTATCGTTCATTGATCGCTCATAACAATTCACATCCATAATTCCCATAATATCCCACATGCATATCAATTTTATCTTTTCCTAACATCTAGTGCTCTATTCTACAAGCATATGCGTGAATACATAAACGTAAAGAAAACTCACTCGTCCATAGCGATCTAGGAGTCGAAGTAATCCTCTAGGAAGGGAAGATCTTCGTCCTCGACACCTAAACCAAAAGAAATACCCAACATGAGTATTTCATCTAAGATTTATCCAAGTTCTACAATTCTACTTTAGAAAACTCGTAAAAATCGTATGAAATGGAAATTCCAACTTAAAATGGTCATAACTTGCTCATTTTAACTCGGAATTTCGCATATTATATACCGAATTCTACCTACTCGAAAATATATATCTATTTATAAGGTTATTTTTATCAAAAAAAGTTATTTCGGTCTCAGATTAGTAACGGACAGAATTGATACGAATTTCAAACTAGACTTTTCAAACTTTCTTCATTCAAAAACTTTTGTAAAAATATAGGTATATTTGTATGATTGAAAAACCCTTTGAATACATATGTATAGACTCAAACCATATGCATGTAAAACAATGTGTCATTTGAAAGTGAAATAAGCTTAAGACTTGAAAAGAAATTAGTTTTGCTTTGAATATTTTCTTAAATTATCATAAGTGAGTATTTCCTTCTTTTAACTCTATCTCTTTGTTTTTGAGAACTTTAGTAAAAGTAATTTTAATCTTCTAAGAATTTCAAAATTTTACTCCAACAGTTTGGAAAACATAGTTGTTCCTAAATATTTTATGGTTATATGTTCTATAGTCTTTCTAAAGTTTTGATCCTCTTTAAAAAGATAATATTAATAATCTCATAAGTTATTTATTATTTTCATTTCCTAAGTAAAGCTTATCTTTAAAAAGATTATTTTTGATAATTTTGAAAAACTTGTTTAGACTTTAATATTCTAGAGTGTTGGTAGAAAACTTTGACAATTGAATTTAAGAAATCCTTTGTTTAAACAAGGAATTAAGTTTAAGGAAGCTTCTTATTTTATTGGTTTGAAAAGAGAGCTTGTGATAACTTTACTTTATGTATTTCTTGGTAAAACCACATATTATTACCAAAACTTGAGCTAACTTATCTATCTTTAGAAAAATATTTGTTACGATAAAACTTCAAGTTTTTAAGGAAAATAATTCCTTATATGTGACAAAATTTATTATTTTTAAAGAGAGTCCTTACTCCTATTTTTATTACTTGAGAAAACTCATTTCTATTATGGTTGAAACAATAACAATATATTCATGTATGAATGAGAATACATAATTATGAGAAATATAAAAACAACATAAATAAGATAAATAAAATAAGAGCATAAAAATAAAGTCAAGTATTGGGAACCTTAGCTTCATCAAGATATCCCGAGACTAAGAATAGACTAGTCTCAAAAAAAAAAAAAAGAAAAGCAAAGAAATAAAATTGTTTTGACTTGATATGGACAAGTCTAAGATTAGAAAGACTAGTCTTAATATTTGCAAAATAAATAAATTGCAAGACTTGAAAATAATAAATAACAAATGAGCTTATATGCTCTAAATAAATATATATACATAATATACATAATACTTATATAAGTTAGGTTAGAACAAATAATAATAACAATAACAACATAATACATAAAGAAAAGAATAGAGCATGAACAAAACAAAACATGATAAATTGTTGCTTTTTTAACTCAATGAGTCCAACAAACATACACTAAACTCATGTTAAGTTATATGAATCATGATGAGTATATGAAAGAACTTTTACCTAAGGTTTATGTGGTGGTTGAAGATGAAAAGAATGGGTTGTAGTATTATGTGGGAATATGTTTTCTAAGAAAAAGAAAGAACTTGAGAGAGATTTTGGGAGAGGGATTTTATGGAGTGATTTTGAGAGAGTTTTAGTATGAATTTTGTTGTTGTGTGAAAGAATGAAAGTGGAAGGGGGTATTTATAGATTTTTGGAGTGGAATTTTTTGTGATTAAAATTAAATGAAATTAGATGGAAGAGGACAAGGGGGCGCCAGTTTTGAGTGTGTAGGGGGAGAAAATTGATTTGTTTTGTTTGTTTTATATTAAAAGAAATAATATGTAAGGTGTGATGTGATTAAAGTTATATGGGGAAGGTAAATTGTAAGGTATAGGTATGGTAGAGTGTAAGAATAGAGTGTAAGAAAAAGTAGAGATAGGTGAATAGTAATGAATAGTAGAAAAGTACTATGAATAGTATACTAGACAATTAAAATACCGGTAGTAAAGAAAATATGTGTAAAAGGCCTATATCTGTTATTTTTAGTTACCGAAAAATTCTAAAACTGATATTTTTGAAAACATTATATTTTTACGAATTTATTTGTGTTGTCAGAATATTTTTTCTATCCGGTACACCAGGGCACGGTTTTCGAAAACTGATCCCGATCAGATCTTAAGGACACTAGAAAATTATGAATCTGATATTTTTAGGCTTTCCTATATTATTACGAACCATTTTCTACAATTATCTCAATTTCGTTTTCTAGGGTTTAAGAACACGGGATTGCCGGATCTAGATTCACTAGACTAGACGTAGAACTAGGTCAATTTTAGGGTTTCGTTTCAACTTTCGGTTCTTAGGGTTTGCTAATATTATCGAAAAAAATCTAGGGGCTTACACAATGGTTGGCTCGAATGAAACATAGGTTAGCGGCATTGAAAATACCGCTATTCATTGACAACATACGTCGGCTCAATGCTAGCGGTGAACCCGCCCTACGCCAGTGGCATAGAGACCCAAGGCCAACGGCATTGCCTATCTGTTGCTATTGGAAAAAGAATTCTCAAGTTTCAATACCGTAAACCATCAAATTTTTGGAATCGGTTTAGCTTAAAAACCCTAAACCAGAAGTCAACCGGATTTCCAAAGTCAACAAAACACTAGTTTACCGTAATCGCTTAAGTCCGACATTGCCGTTTTCTTTGGCCCTAGAAAATGAAGTTGGATTAATTAGCTAGAATAGTTCATAATAGCTATAGGTTATATAAAAATATCAGAATGACAATTTTCGAGTGTCCTTTGAACCCGATTGGACATAGTTCTCAAAAAACGTGTCCGGGAGCTTGGAATAGGAAAATTATTCTGAATATACCATTAGACTTGTAAAAATATAAGGTTTTCAAAAATATCAATTTCAAATTTTTTCGGTAGCTAAAAATAACAGATATAGCTATTATACGCATATTTTCTTACTACCGGTATTTATCAGTCATATCTACTTTACATTACACTATTCATTACTATTCTACACTATTCTTTTATCTCTACTTTTTCTTACACCTACTCTTACAAACACCATAACCTATAACCTTTACTTTTTACCTTTCCATAACTTTATTTCACATCTACCTTACACATTACATCTTTCATTTATCAAAAAGCAAAAATTAAATCACTCCCTCTCTCATATACATGCATGGCTGGCGCCCCCTCTTCTCCTCTCTCTCTCAATTTGTTTTATTTTTCTTTTATTTTAATCATACAAAAATCACTCCATATTTTCCTATAAATACCCCATCCTCTTTCACTTCTTTCACACATTCACTACCCACAAATTTCTTACCAAAACTCTCTCAAATTCTCCTCTCAAAACTCTCTCAAAATACCATCCCAAAACTCTCTCAAAATAATTCCACAACAACTTCTACCAACAACTAAAACCCATAACCACATAACCATACCAAAGTCTTCTTTAGGTAACCATTCCATATTTCTTTGTTTCTTCTCATGTCATGTAACTTTACATGACCATAGTGTGAGTTTCCAAAGACTAAATGGAAGCTACATTATGTTCATGTATTGTTCTTGTACATGAAAATCTATTTATGCTTATGTTATTATTTTTGTTCTCATTATTGTTAATATATCTAAGTATTATTATCTATGTATATATATATATATATATGTACATACTCTTTAGAGCATATAAGCTCACTTGTAATTTATTTACTTCATGAAAAGTAATTTATTTATTTATTTAATTCATTGCAATTTATTTATTCATTCCTTGTTATTTTAAGACTAGTCTCTAGTCTTAGACTTGTCCTCATCAAGTCAAAACAAGTTTTTCTTTCTTTCATTTTATTTTATTTTGGGACTAGTCTACTTCTTAGTCCCGGGAGCCTTGAAAAGGATATGACTCCAATACTTGTCTTTATTATTTATGTTATTTTTGAAAAAGAACTCGCTATAATTTTAGAAACTACTTTTACTTTGAAAAGCTACTTAGACCTTTATTATTCCACTTTGTTTTTCAAAAAGAAAATAATTGTTGATACAAAAATGATTTTTATGAAAAAGATAAACAAGATGAAAGGCTAAGGAATTTTCAAATAAAGACCTTTACAAACAAATAGGGAAAGAAAATTGTATAGGAAAAATAAATAAAAAGTGGTACTAATATGAGAGAACTTAGAAAATAGAAAATTGTATTTCCAAAAAGTTACTTGGGAAACATAATAAAACCATCCTGAAGTATTTTTGGAAAAAAACAAAAAGAAACAAGATATTTGTTTCAAGAAATTTACAAAATCGATTTTTGTAAACTATATTTTTCTAACAACTTCAAACCAACATTGTTTTATTCAAGAAATATAATTGGACAACAAAACACTTGAACATGCTTAAATATGAGTTATATAGTGATAAAAGAGAATTTTTCAACTATATAAATAACTAAGTATTTATCAAGCAAGTTTTGAATGGGTGAACCCAAGTTGTTTTTAAGTTAGAAAATTCGTGGGAATTTTTGTCACCACTGTTTCGGGGCCTAAATGGTTTAGTTTGACAAAAATAAGTTTAGAAATGGATAGATCTTTTTGAGTAGGTAGAAATCGGTATATTATATGCGCGATTCCGAGTTAAAATGACCAAGTTGTGGCCATTTTAAATTGGAACTTTCCTTTATACGAACTTTAACGTTCTTTTGACATTGTTTTATCAATATTCAAGAAAATCATCAGGAAATGCTCATTGTGGGTATTTTCTTTGGCTAGGTGACCCCGAGAAAGGATTCCTTTGCCCCAAAGATTATTTCGATTAAGTGCAGTGTGTGAACGACTCATCTACATAGAGGAATAGTCGACATGGCATCGTGAGTTTATTTCCTTTAAATACTATACTTGTAGTGCTTGTAAATTAGTTGCACTAGAAGCTAAGAAAAGAAAAAATGGTTATGTATGGAAATAATTCTTTGAAAGAACCTAAGAATATCGAAGTCGGAATTGAGTTAAATTGCTTGCTTAGTATAACACTTGCTTTGTATGAAATGCCTTGATCACTTTAAACTTAACAATAATAATGTTATGGTATTACAAATGAATGGATTCATGCATACCACGAAGTGTGTTACATTGCATTTTGGGTTATTATCCTTGGGTGAGAAGGATAGTAAGCTCATAACGAAAGCAACACTTGGCGGAAGATCCGAAAGCGATTGCTTAGTGGCTTAAGGGAAATGCTTGGCGGAAAATCTGAAAGCAAGGTCAACTCAAGTAGATTCGGAATGCTTGGTGATGAGTGCTCGTAAGCATAAAAACTTTTTAAATAAAACTACTTGATTTGAGGTTATGTATCACCAAACCCCGAATGGAGGGCGCAAATCCATTCAACATATAGTTCTCAGAAAACTATATGCCTTGTTTGCCCACGTGTATGTTGCATCCCATTTGCTTGCTTAATTAACTTGCTTGAAACTTTGTTATAAGAAGTTATTTATGGAAATAATTCTCACTAAGCCTGTTAGCTTATACCCCCATAGATATCTTTTGCAGTTTCCCTACTTATGGTTAAGGCCACGAGGACCTTGCGGGTATGTAATTTCTTTTAGATAAAGGAATTCTAAGATGAAGTTTAGTATTAGAGATAATATACAAATATCTTGTAATAGAACAGTGATCTTGGGAAATGCTCCTAAGTTTGTAAAACCATTGATATGAGTAAATGATTATTACAAATTCTCTTTTCTTAATATGTTTTTATATCTCCTTAAGCTTCATAATTCCATATATGGTCCTCTAAAGTTGTGAAAGTACGCTTTACACTTAATAAAAGCTTTTGGAAATGGCTAAAGTTGTCATACTTAAGCTTTAATATTGAGTGTGGTGGACTGTCACGTTCAGGGTACCCTTTGGGGCGTGACAAATACTGGCTTTGTAATTCATCTAAGTTGGAGGCCTTGCTTCCCCTATTGCAAGTGTACAACAATTTCATATCTTTATTTTTGGAAAAATCTCCTTTTTCCAAGTTCTCTTCCAAGTATATGCCCTATATTTAGGATACCCTTAATCTGAATATCTTCTAAATATATAAATATATACTTACAATCTCCTTGGTTATAGACCCATGTGAGTTGGATTTATAACTGTAACAATCTCCCCCTCCAACTCATATAGGGTATATCAATATTCATGTTGTCTTCTTGCAGCACCTTTCGTCAGATTGAAACCTTTCATAACCAGCTTTTGCCCTGATCCTTGATTGTAAGCTCTTATCATCAGTCTTCACTCATCTATTCTTCAGAGGTCCCTTGCCCTTAGGCAGTTTCACAAAGTCAATTTTCCTGTTGTCAAGCAAGGATTTCAATCCATCTTGCATGGATCTAACCTTGCCTATCTTCTTCTCATTTCTCATCTTATAACCATTTGACTCTCTCCCATAAGTGAATATCACATACTCATCTAAACTAAATCTAACTAATGGTCTTCTATCTTTTATAGATCTTCTCATCTCGAACTGGTGATGAGGCTATTGGGATTCTTTAACTGAATCTCCCCAATTCATGCCATCATTAGAACTGCCATGTGAGAGTACAAGATTCAAATCTCCTTTACTTAGCTTTGTTGATATTAAGTAAAGGGTATTCGTGTTCTTCCCTTTTGCCATAACGAGAGAACCTTTGGTGAACTTCCATCTTCCTTCACCAAAGTAGCTACTATAGCCATCATCATCAATTTTTCCTATAGAAATAAGGTTAAGGCGGATATCTGGAACATATCTGACATTTCTAAGAATGAGCTTGCAAGCTGTGTTAGTCTTTAAAACCATGTTTCCAATGCCAACAATCCTAGACTTACCACCATTTCCCATCCTGACATTAACAAAATTACCGGCAGTGTAGGTTAAGAAGAACTCACCATGTGAAGTCACATGGAAGGAGGCACTAAAATCAATCACCCAATCATCATCATGACTTGTAAAGGTAACATACTTCTCATCCCAGGCAATGACGATCTTATCATCATCTACTGCTACTGCAACTATAATGTCTTCATCATTTTCATCACCTTTACCTTTCTCTTTCTTCTAGAGCCTGCACTCTCTCTTCATGTGACCCAGCTTGCCACAATAGTAGCATATGAGATCTTTCCTTCCTCTTGACATGGACTTTCCCTTAGATTTCTCAAATTTGTCATCTTCATCATATGATCTTCTATACCTACTTCTGTCATTCCTTCCTAGCTTACTAATTTTAAGTGCTCTAAAATCAGATCTTGTGTCAAGATCCTTCCTCCTAGCCTTTCATTTATCAGGTTGTCCTTCACCATTGCCATAGTGATTTTTCTCTTTGAGGCAGAGTTACTAACAAACATAACTAGTGTCTTCCAACTATTAGGCAAGGAACTTAACAATATCTATGCTTGGATCTCATCATCAAACACCAGCTTCATGGCAAACAATTGATTCACCAACCCTTGAAAATCATTCAAATGCTCTGCCACGTTAGATCCATCCCTATATTTCTAATTTACAACTCTCCTAATCAAGAAGGTTTTATTCAAGGTTGTCTGCCACTCATACATGGATTCCAACTTCCTCCATTGGACATCTGCTCTCGTTTCCTGGGCAACATGGTGATAAACGATGTGATCTACCCATTGTTAGATATAACCAATGATTTTCCTATGCATGAATGTCTAATCAGCATCAGATTTGTCCTGTGGCTTTGCAGCATCACTGCCCAAAGGTAAATATAGATCTTTGATATACAAGCAAATCCTCCATCATAGATTTCCATATGAAGTAATTTGTTGAATTCGGTTTGATCATTGTACCTAATGATTTTGCCATATCTATGCTGCAACAAAACCCTAATTCTTTTTGAATCCTGTGCTTTGATACCACTTGTTAGGAGAAAGCCTAAATCTAATCACAATAACAACAAAACCAAGTAATCAATGTATAATTAGAGATCAGATCTACTCTTGTTAATTTGATAACAAGCAAATAAACAAATTGCTTATGAACAAAAAATAGACAACTTCAAGATATAACGTGGAAAACCCAATACGAGAAAAACCATGGGACCAGTAGTATACAATTTCTTCCATATTAAAAATAATTGGATTATAAGTTTGCCCTTTCACTAAATCTATCTAGTAGATCACTCAATCATCACCGTAAATGGTAGATCCCTATTTCATCACCAAACTGATGGATTTCTGTTTCTTCACTAAACTGGTAGATCTCACAACATCACCTTAATAGACGAATTACAAAATAGGAATAAGTTTCTTGTAGGATTTCCTCTCCTTTCTCTCTATCTCTTTCTAAAGTACTTCTTCTAGGCTTGAGAAGAGGCATACACTCATTCCCTATAAACCCTAGGACAAATAAGAACTATTTATATGCAAAACACAAAGGCTAGCTCAACTAAAACATAGATTTGCAGCGTAGGGCGGCATTGAAAATGCTACTTTCTATGACAATGTACACAAGCTCAACGTCGGCGGTGTACCCACCCTATGCCGGCGGTGTTGCTTGTTTGCTACTCCTAGAAAAGAATTCTCAAATTTCGATGTTGGCTTTGTAATTCACCTAAGCCAGTATCCTTGCTTTACCTGTTGCAGGTGTACAACAATTTCATCCTTTTGTTTTCACAAAAGTATCCTTATTCTAAGTCCTCTTCCAAGTATATGTCCTATACTTAATATACCCTTAATTTAAATGTCTTATAAATATATAAACATATATTTAGGATCTCTTTGGTTATAGACCCATATGAGTTAGATCTATAAGCCCAACAAGAACTTTTTGGATGGAAATGTTCCAAATTAGAGCCAGTCCTTGTTGAATAATATTAATTGCATAAGAGTTAAAGTTAGTATCTTCACAAAAAATATTGTTTCCAATAGAAATTTCACCTAAAGTCGAGCCACTTTGCCAAATGACTCTGGTCTGTGTTTGTTTAAAATCAAGGTTAATTCTATTACAACTTTGCCTTTATCTGGTTGATTAGGGATAAAAAGGAGTTAAGTTGAGTGGAGCTTCTAAAGATTCGGGCTAAACTCATTTAAAATTTAATGAGTTTAAACTCGAACACACCATTTTATCAAGCTTGAAATTTAGGTTCCAAATCGGTTTATTTAGTTAAGTATCAAGCCGAGCTAAAATTTTTATCGAACATGAAATTTAAAATCGAGATTTACTCATTTAGATAGCCCATTTTCCACTTTTTTCTATTAGTCCCAAATATAATCAAGAAGGGGGGCTAAATTGATTATTACAAATTGTCGCCTTTAAAAATTAATCCCCTTTCACTTTTGAAAAACGAGAACAATATATCAATATAACAAATATGAAAATAAATTGCGTAAAATTAAAGAGATAGAGAGAAGAAAATTAGGCAATGATTTATAGTTGTTCCACCTTGTGCATCAGTCCACTCTTCCTACTCCAAGCCAAGGACCCCGTTATCCTACAGGTTTATTCCACTATATTCAATAAGAACAAATTACAAGCTTGTACCATTCTCTTTGCTCAATTCTCACAGCTATCCTCTAGCTTCAATCGAGCCACAGAGTCTAAGCTTGTAACTGCGCTACCAAGCTAAGAAGGCAACAACAAGGTCTTTCTATTACAAATAAAAATCGAAGACTAAAACAATGAAGAGTATTTGCACAATTTTGGATTAACTTGTAGGAGATCGATGTATGAGAAGGATGAATATTTCTTGTTGCATGTGAAGCTTATAAAGATTCTGAACTTCCTTATGTTTCCTTTGATATTTATGATTTTGTTCTACAATGGTCAATATCGGTTTGAAGGATTGATATCATGTCCCAATTATCTCGGCTGCAAATATGTTTTTCCTTATCCGTATTTAAAAAAACATCCAGCTGCTTATTCTCGTCTAATTTGATTTTTAAATAGTGGATAAGCTTTGTTGAGATAACTTTATTTATTCTAACTGTTGATATTTCCTTGAACTGATTTGAAAGTTACTGAGATCTTCTCCTTGTAATTTGAACTAGATATACTTGATAAGACAGCTTTATCTTCTTCAATAAATCACAGTGATCTTCTCTTTTTCTTCTTTTGGATAATCCTCAAGATATTTGTTGATATCTCTTGTGATTTTAAAAAATTTAGATAAGTTGATATCCTAATAGATCTTATCTTCAAATAACAAACATTATCTTCTAATCTCATCTTGCAACAACCATATCTTCTCTTGAAACAACCTTATTATCCATATCTTATCACATTTGTGATCTATAAGAGCTTTAGGAATTATCCATGCGTCTTGATAAAATATATTTGAAGATATCAAAATAATTTTCCATAAAATTCTTTGTAAAAATATTTTGATGTGATTTGATCCCCATGATATAAAATCTAACTTAAGTGAAACACATCAAGCATATTACCCAAATATACTTCACAAGAGGAGCTAGGTCTTGAAAAATATTAAAACCAAGTTTGAAGACAATTTTAATCGAAACTGGAAAAATTCGTATCCGTCTTGAAAGTTCTAAAACTGCTTTTGTATAGTTTTGTTAAGCTTAATCATCTACCGTTGAAAGTTCTGAAACTACTTCTGTCCGATTTATATTACTATCGCTGAAGATCCTAAAATTGCTTCTGACTAGCTTTGTTAAGCTTATTCGTCTACTGTTGAAAATTCTGAAACTTCTTCTGACTACTTCCTTTAAATAACCAAAGCTTTAATCGAAACTTCTGAAATAGCTTCTAATTCTATAAAAATTTATTTATCCAATTATTCAAAGGTCCCGAACTAGCTTTTGTTAAATCATAATTATCAAAATAAAATCATAAAACAATTAAATACTTTAACATCCTTTTGTTATAAAACATTATTAGAGATCTTAATATTCTCCCTGTTTTTTATAATAACGAAACATCTTCTAGTGTATAATAGGTTTTAATATATCATCATATAGCAGTAGCATTAGTAGCATCATATAGCAAGCAACATACATAACATACATAATCAATAACAAAACATAACTTTCTCCCCCTTTTTTTTATCATCAAAGAGTAAACTCCCCCTGAATTTTTACATAAGAGAATTTAAAACATTTATATATAGATAAAACGAAAACAAAAAGTTTTAAAGGATATAGAGTTCGAGAAAACAGAAAGTCATTAAAAATACAAAACAGATCAATTTTTTCTTGATTTTTTAGGAGAGGTTGAAGGGACTGAAGACATCTCGGGTAAGGATTCCAAGTCTATGACATGAGCTCCCTTTTGAACATACTCCGGAAAATGAGCTTTAAGAAATAGTTAAATTTCTCCTTGAACATTCTTTGCAGCCTTGATATTTTGATCTATCTTTGAATCAAGATGATTAAACTGTGAGGTAATAGAATCTCCAACTTTCCTTAATTGATCTACCAAGTGATTAAAATTTGTGACACTATGATGAAGATCCCTTTTGATATTGTCACCCAATTCATCATAATGAATTCTCTAATTTTTGAATTCAGTGAGAAATTTCTTGGAGTCATCTTTGATGTTTTTAACCAACTCATCCATGTTCTTTTGATCCATTCCTCTGAAAGCTTTGAGCTCTTCTTTGACTGTATTGTGAATGATATCTTTCAGCTCAAGCTTAATGGATTCTTGAATCACACTTTTGATTTCATCAAGATTGAGAGATCTAGAGTCAGGTTGTGAAGAACTTTCGACTTCTTCTAATTTCCTTTTCTTTGATTTTTCAACATCAACATTTGCTCCAGCTTTTGGATGTTCTTTTGTCACTTGAACATGAGGTGTTGAGGATCTAAAAGGAGGTTCCTTAAGCCTGTGTTTCTCATCAATATAATGTGATCCATCATTAGCATACCACAAACAATCTTTCACATAGATTGACATATGATGGAACACTTTTTTCCAATTCTTTCAACTTGATGGGTTCAAGAAGAACTTGATGGAAGCTTAACTTTCTTAAACTCAAATATCTTCATCAGGACATTTCCAAAAATCAAACTTTCTTGATTCTTCCAGATTTGATCAATTACGCTAGAAGCAATATCAAGCTTCTTCTTTTTTATCATGGCAAAAATAATTTGTGCATGATCAATAGACATAGAAGTTGAGCTTCCTTGCCATGGACAGATGCATTCTATAATGATTTTGTGCAAAATCCTTGGAAATAATTCAAATTCCTCTATCATGGCTTCTTTGCCATAATCCATTTCCAAACCTCCATTCACGGCAGCAAACAATTCATTCCTAGACAAATTAACTATCTCCACATCATCATTAATATCCATCATTCCAAAACATTTAATCACATCTTCTCGAGAGATAGCTATCTTTTGTCCACACACCTTAGAAACCAACACATTTTTTTTGAGATATTCAAATTTTGATAAAACTCCTTTACACATTCTCCATATACCAAAATTTGCAGAGAACATAAAGATACACATCCTATCGATTCTAACAACTTCATCAAGTAAAAACCATTACTTGTAAAGAAATTGAAATCGATAAAGCTACATGCACACACCTCTATTTTCTTTCGTCCCACTGACTTTGCCATAGAGAGTTTTGTAGGACTTGATTCAGAACCTTTGAACTTTTTCTTGAAACCCGAAGTAGTACTTTGTCCTGTTTCTACTTTTTCTTTTCCTTTTTGGACAAAGATGATTTCTTTCCTTTCATTGTGACTGCTTTGAAGATTTCAAGTCATTTCTAATGGTATTACATTGGGGTTTTCCTATCATAGGTTCTAATGTAGTTTCTGGAGATGTTTCTTTGGGTTTCTTCGAACCTTGACTCGACTCTTAAGCCAACTTGGAACGAATTTCTCGAGACCTTAAGGGAGATGGTGATCAAGATGGAGTTTTCTCTGAGTCAGATGGGTCATCATGGATTACAAGTGGTTTGTCTGAGGGTTTGGTTTTGAAATTTTTCTGCTTGATTCTCTCGGATTTCTTGGCGCCATTTTTGCAAAAGGAAGATGAAAAGTTCTTTGATAATAGAGGAAAAACGAGAACTTGAAACTTTTGTAAAATGACGGTATAAATATTTTTGAAAAATATCTCTTTTAAAAATTAAAATAGTGGAGCTACTCTTAATGTAACATAAATTGGAGTTAAGTATCACAATTTCCAAGATTTTCTTTTTCAAAAAGGATGGCAAATTCCAATTTCATTCTTATATATTCAAAATTCAATTTTTCAAGAGGTTTTGTAAATATATCTACAAATTGCATATCAGAAGGCACAAATTCAACAACAATATTACCGTTAACTACATGATCTCGAATAAAATGATGACGAATTTCGATGTGCTTAGATCTTGAATGATGTACTGGATTTTTTGTTAAATTAATTGCACTTGTATTATCACACTTAATAGGTATATTTTTATAAAACAAACCATAATCTTGTAACTGTTTAATCCAAAGCATTTGAGCACAACAATTTCCAATAGAAACATATTCTGCTTCAGCTGTAGATAAGGCAACAAATTTTGTTTCTTAGAAGACCAAGAAACAATTTGTCACCTAGAAATTGACAAGTACCATATGTGTTTTTTCTATCAATTTTGCAACCAGCATAATCTGCATCAGAGTATCCTAATAAATAAAATTTTGATTTTTAGGTACCAAATGCCTAATTTTGAAGTATTTATCAAGTACTTGAAAATTCTTTTAACAGCTGTCAAATGTGTTTTTGGGTGCACTTTGAAATTAGCACACAAACATACACTAAAGAGAATATCAGGTCTGGATGCAGTTAAATATAATAAAGAACCAATGAGACTTCTATATAACTTTTCATTTACCTTTTTCCCATTTGAATCAGAATCTAACCTTATTAAAGTACTCGAAGTTGCAGCTCCTTTACATCCTTCATACCCGAATTTCTTTAGAATTTGTTTTGTATATTTTTCTTGATGTATGAAGATTCCTTCTTTTGTTTGTTTAATTTGTAGTCAAGAAAGAAGGTCAATTCCCCATCATTGACATTTCAAATTCTTCCTGCATACCTTTTGCAAACTCTTGACAATATATTTCATTAGTAGATCCAAATATAATATCATCCACATATATTTGAATAATTAAGATATCTTTATCATGTGATTTTAAAAATAAGGTTGTGTCAACAGTTCCTCTTTGAAAACCTTTTGAAATTAAAAACATACTAATCTTTCATACCATGCCTTGGGCTTGTTTTAAACCATATAAAGCTTTATTTAATTTGTAAACATAATCAGGTTTAAAAGGATCTTCAAAACCAGGGGGTTGTTCTAAAAAACTTCTCTTTTATAAAACCATTTAAAAATGCACTTTTTACATCCATTTGAAAAACTTTAAAATTTTTGAAACATGCATATGCAAGCATCAACGAATTGCTTCTAATCTAGCTACAGGTGCATATGTTTCATCAAAGTCTATTCCTTCTTCTTGTGATATCCTTTAGCACTAATCTTGCTTTATTTCTAACTATTTTACCATCTCATCAATTTGTTTTTAAATACCCATTTAGTTCCATTATTGATTTTCCTTTAGGTTTAGCAAGATTCCATACATTATTTCTTTGAAATTGATTTATTCATCTTGCATGGCATCTATCCAATTATTATCACTTAATGCTTCATCAACATTATTAGGCTCAAATTCAGATAATAAAGCAAAATGATTTTCAAAATCCTTTAAATTAGATTTCCAGATTCTTGGTTTTCTACAACGGGTATTTCATCTTTAGTTCTAAACAAAATTCTTCTCTAAATTTGGATTCTTTTTCATCATCAGACTCATCATCCTTTATATCTTCAACAAACATAATATTTATTGATTCTTCAACTATTTAAGATGTTTTATTAAAAACACGATAAGCACAACTATTTAAAGAATATCCTAAGAATATAGCTCCATATGATCTTTCATCAAACTTACCAAGATTAATAGCATTCTTTTTCACAAAGCATTTAGAACCAAAAACATGAAAATAAGAAACATTAGGTTTCTTACCTCGAAATAGTTCATACGAAGTCTTGGATGTCATTGGTCGAATGTATACTCGATTGATGATATAACAAGCTGTAGAAACAGCTTCTACCCAAAAATACTCAGAAATACCACTTTCATTTAACATAGATCTTGTCATTTCCTGTATAGTTCTATTCTTGCATTCTATAACTCCATTTTGTTGAGTTGTATATGGAGCTGAGAAATTATGAGATATACCTTGTTCTTCACAAAAATTTATAGATTTTGAATTTTGAAACTCGGTTCCATGATTAGTTATAAGACTAATTATGGATATTCCTTTTTCGTTTTGAATTTGTTTTATAAATTTTTAAAAGAATAAAAAGTATCTCTCTTATGTTGCAAGAACATAACCCAAGTATATCTTGAATAATCATCAATAATAACAAGTCTATATTTACTTTCACCCATGCTTAACACTCTTGTGGATCCAAACAAATCAAGACGTAACAATTCAAGAGGCCTTTTTATTGAAATTTCATTTTTACTTTTGTGAGAAACATAAACTATCTTATTCTTTAAGCAAGTATCACACTTCACATCTTGTTTAATATTTATTATAGGTAAACCTCTTATTATATTCTTTTCAGATAATTTTTCTAATTGATTGAAATTCACATGACCTAAACGCTTATGCCAAGCAAAAATATTATCATTCATTGACAACAAACAACAAGCAACTTCATTAGGTTTTATCAAATATATGTTTTTCTTTCTAAAACCTTCAAACAATTTTATACCATTTTCATCAAAAGCAAAACATTTGTCTTTTTCAAAAACCATTTTGTAACCTTTGTCACATAATTGACTAATGCTTAAGAGGTTATGTTTTAAGCCTTTAACTAGATAAACATTTTCTATGAAATAAGGAAACATACCAATACTTCTAGTTGCAACAAGTTTACCTCTACTGTCGTCTCCAAATTCACATATCCTTTTTTTTCTCATGTTATGTTAGTGAACAATGAAGCATTTCCAGTCATATGTTGGAACATCCACTGTCTAGGTACCATGTTCCTCTAATTTTAGCTTCATGTTCCTATAAAATTCAAAAGGATTAAACATTTTTAGGAACCCAAACAAGTTTGGGTCCTTTATAAGACAAGCTCGTTTGGTTTCTTTGTTTAACTTGATCATTACTGAGCTTGTTTCTTTTATAATAGCAATGTTTCTCAATATGACCATGTTTATTACAAAAGAAACATGCATATGAAATGTTATTATTATACCTATTGTTTAGCTGTTTCATGTTATTTTTTATTGGGTAACTTCTGGAATATCTTCTGGTATTATTTTCATATGATGGATACCTTCTGGTATTATTTTCATGTGATGGATAACCTCTGAATACCTTCTGGTATTATTTTCATATGAGGAATAACCTCTGGAATACCTTATGGTATTGTTGGTATAACTTCTTTTAACGTGATTTGATCTTACATCTTGTTTTCTTTCACTTAATTCATTATATTTTTTTGATTTAGCTTTTACAAACACGGTTTCTTAGATGTATTCGAACTAGATCCATTCTCATATCCTAAACTATGTTTTTCAAAAGATGATCTATGTGATGAAATCAACATAGTTAACTTTTTGTCACTTTCATTGAATTTATTAAATATATTCTTTATTGAGTTAGACAACTCATCTATTTTTATTTTTAATACACCGGTTTCTTCCTTTAACAAACTATTATCTTTTCTTAGTTTCTCATTATCTATATGCAATTTTTTTAAGATCATACTTTAATATGTCATTTTCATCAACAAGTAAAGAATTTGTTTGTTTTAAAGCCTCCTTTTCATTTTTTAGCAATTTAACTTCATTATCATATTTAGTTATCTTCAAGTAAGCCTTTTTAAGAGCTTTTAATAATTTTTCATTTCAATAAGCATATCTTTAGTAATTTCATTATCAGATTCAGTATGTACCTAGGTAGCCATGAGACAAAGATTTGCTTCTTCTTCTTCATGTATCTTCTGGACTACTCTCTGTATCATCTAAATCACTCCATGTTGCTAACATTGCTTGACTTCTTTTTGTATTGCTCCATTTTCTTTATCAAGGTAGGACACTCATATTTGATATGTCCTGGCTTTTTACACTCATAACATTGGATCTTTTTCCTTTTTCTTCTCTTTTTCTTTGTAAGCCTTTCTGCATCATTTTTTCTATATTCATAGTTTTCTTAAAAGCACTAAATTTCTTACCTCTTTGCTTTTTAAAGAACCGATTGAGCTTTCGTACTAGAAGATTTATGTCTTCATCTCCTTCATCATCACTATTATTGAATAGCTAGGTTGATATCAACTCTTTGGCTTTAAATGCAATCCTTTGGAACTACTTTCTTCTCCTTGAGTAGTCTTTTTGTAGATTCATAAGCCATTAGCTTTTCTCTTAGTTGGCTAAGAGAAAGTTTGTTGAGATCCTGTGCTTCTTCAATAGCAGTTTTCTTTGCATCCCAAGTTGGTGGTAAATTCTCAGTATCTTCCTCACAAGATCAGGATCACCAATTACTTTGCCAAGTGATGCCAATTCATTTGTAATTGCAGTGAACCTGTTAAATGCATCTTTGATAGATTCATCAGTTTTAAACTTGAATAACTCATATTGCAAGTAAAGCATTAATTTTAGTTTCTTTAATTGTATTATTCCTTCATAAGTTTCAGTTAGTCTATCCCAGATCTCCTTTACTATGTTTCACATGAAGATATAACATAAAATTCTAAGCAGCAATAGTGGTTAACAACAAATTTTTAGCTTTGTTGTTCTTTTCAATATTCTTCTTCTCAGCATCTGTCAGAACTGAATTTCCATTCATTGTAACCACATTGTCTCCAATGGAAATCACCTGCCAAGAATCATAATCGTTAGCTTTTATATAGGTTTCCATGACATTTTCCAATAAGAAAAATTTGAACCATCAAAGAAAGGAGCACGATTAATTGCTACATTGTTCTCTAGCCATTTTTAAATAGATCACTCAAAACAATAAAATGACCTGCTTGATACCAATTGTTGGTCCCAAATAATAATCAAGAAGGGGTTGAATTGATTATTAAAATTTTTGCCTTTAAAAATTAATCCCTTTCATTTTGAAAAACGAGAACAATATATCAATATAACAAATATGAAAATAAATTGCGTAAAATTAAAAGATAGAGAGAAAATCAGGCAATGATTTATAGTGGTTCGCCTTCGTGCAGTCCACTCTTCCAGCTCTGAGGGGACCCCGTTATCTACGGGTTTTGTTCCACTATTCAATAAGAACAAATTACAAGCTTATAATTCTCTCTGCTCGATTCTACCTATCCTCTAGCTTCAATCGATCTACAGAGTCTAAACTTGTAACTGAACTACCAAGCTAAGAAGGCAACAACAAGTTCCTTCTATTACAAATAAAAATCGAAGACTAAAACAATGAAGATATTTACACAATTTGGATTAAAGAAAGCTTGTAGGAGATCGATGTATGAGAAGGATGAATATTTCTTGCGCATGTGAAGCTTGTAAAGATTCTGAACTTCCTTCTATTTTCTTTGATATTTAGGATTTTGTTCTTCAACGGTAATATCGGTTTGAAGGATTGATATCATGTCCCAATTATCTCGACTGCAAATATGTTTTTCCTTATCTGTATTTAAAAAAAATCCAGCTGCTTATCCTCTTCTGATTTGATTTTTAAATATTGGATAAGCTTTGTTGAGATAACTTCATTTATTCTAACTATTGATATTTCCTTGAACTGATTTGAAAGTTACTGAGATCTTCTCCTTGTAATTTGAACTAGATATACTTGATAAGGCAGCTTTATCTTCTTCAATAAATCACAGTGATCTTCTCTTTTTCTTCTTTTGGATAATCCTCAAGATATTTGTTGATATCTCTTGTGATTTTAAAAAATCTGGATAAGTTGATATCCTAATAGATCTTATCTTCAAATAACAAACATTATCTTCTAATCTTATCTTGCAACAACCATATCTTCTTCTTAAAACAACCTTATTATCCATATCTTATCACATTCGTGATCGATAAGAGCTTTAGGAATTATCCATGCGTCTTGATAAAATATATTTGAAGATATCGAAATAATTTTCCATAAAATTCTTTGTAAAAATATTTTGATGTGATTTGATCCCCATGATATAAAATCCACCTTAAGTGAAACACATCAAGCATATTACCCAAATATACTTAACAAGAGGTGCTAGGTCTTGAAAAATATTAAAACCAAGTTTGAAGACAATTTTAATCAAAACTGGAAAAATTCGTATCCGTCTTGAAAGTTCTGAAGCTGCTTTTGTATAGTTTTGTTAAACTTATTTATCTACCGTTGAAAGTTTGAAACTGCTTCTGTCAGATTTATATTACTATCGCTGAAGATTCTAAAACTGCTTCTGACTAGCTTTGTTAAGCTTATTTGTCTTGTTAAAAATTCTGAAACTGCTTCTGACTACTCCCTTTAAATAACCAAAGCTTTAATCAAAACTTCTGAAATAGTTTATGATTCTATAAAAACTCATTTATCCAATTATTCAAAGGTTCCGAACTAGCTTCTATTAAATCATACTTATCAAAATAAAATCATAAAAAATTAAATACTCTAACATCCTTTTGTTATCATCAAAATATTATTAGAGAACTTAACATTTTCAAACCTAAAAGTAATATATAAGTATTACTATAAATATATATACGTACAAGCATTAAGTAGAAATTAGTTTTTATTGTTCTAATTATAGAGTTATAAGATAATATGTCATATATAAAATTCATAAATCTGCTAAAGAGCTTGTCAACTAGTCTACTCATATGCATATTCACGAGTCTAAATCAAAGCTTAACCTTTACTTGTCTAGCTAAACAAGCTTTATATTAAACTCAAATTTGGCTTGTTTATTAATCAAGTTCGAGTCGAACTAAGCTTGAAGCGAGCCAAGCTTAAATAGTTTGGAGCAATTTGAATTCTTTGCAATCATATGTTTAATTAAGAGGACCCGAGTAAATAGTAATCCTAATGGCATTATAGCCTAGTAACATCTTTCTAGTCTCTCAAGTAAGAGGACCCGAGTTCGAATCTCACTTCCCACTATAATGGTAAAAAAAAAAAAAAAAAAAAAGTAGTAGTCCATGTCCGACCATATCAACCAAAAATCTACACCATAGTTCACGTCCCACCATATCAACCGAAAATCCTCACCATAATTCTTGTCCCACCATATCAACCAAAAATCTACACTCACGCTGCAGTTGAGACAATGCTTGAATTTTCTTATATATATATATATATATAATTTTTATTTTGCGAAGGTACACGATGTATTAATCAAATAAATTTATTACACATCCACCATATGTTATTAGTTTAGAAGCAAATTGTAAACCATAACTATGGTGTAAATGGTTATAGTAAATTTGAAGCTCTGTCATCATTTTTTTTTTAATTTGCACAGGAATTATATTTTTAATGTTCAAATTTTTATTTATTTACCTTTTATCTTATAAAAATTTATTTCAAGAACGCTTTAGGAATACGTTTTCAATGAGACTTGAAATTTAAAGTATCTTAATTATAGTAAATAAATTTAAACAAGATTAATGCATTCTAGTTTTTCTTATCTATTAATAAAGATAGTAATCTAATCATATTTATATTTATTCAAGACCAACATTAAACTCATAACTTAACATGTTTATAACTTATCTTAAATATGTAAATAATTTACCTAATTTGGTGGCAAAATATTACTTTTTATTTATAAATATAATTATTGAATAAAAAAATATTTTCAAGAGCAATAGTTACTTATTGTTAGGAAAATATTAAATGTTCGATAAAATCTCTCCAAGTATTTATTAAATTTAGATGATAACAAAAGAAATCAGAGATTTTAACTAAATTGACCTGTTGAACCAAAAAAATTAAGCGTAACTTAATGATATAGCGTAACTACGTTTTCAAGTATGTAACATTTGAGCTACAAAGGTATTCTTCGGATGCATAAAGCAGAAGGTAAAGTTTCCTTATTAGAAGGAACAAATTATATATTTAAAACCTGGCTTTAGAATTGGATACAATATAGAATTTTGTTCAATTATTCTACTAATGAGTAAGACAATTATTTTAAAGGAGGCATGAAAGAATTTTCACAAATCAAAGATAAAGTTTTGATGAAGTCGAAGCTTAATTTATTTTGATAAAAATGCTGTTTAAGCAAGTTTACAAGCGATATAACGTCTGTGCCATGGAGACTTGTTTAATGAAGAATTCTAAGTGTGAGCAAGTTGATGATTTGAATCATGGACATAAAGAAGAATTAGGATGTCCTAGAGTTCTTTTAAATATAGAAGGCAATTTTTAAGAAGTGGAAAGAATCAAAATTGACATGCTCTTCTATCTTACTCTCTATATCTTGTATCAAGCAAGATTATCTTTTGCCCAACTAAGAAGCTTTCTAGAAGGATCTCCAATAGCTAAATATCAATTAATATGGAAGCAATTCAAAAAACTTTTGCTGTACAATTTCAAACATAAGATTACGACACATATTCTTTATGCAAGTTTGCAAAAGAAGAATGTTTGATGAAGGATTATAAATCAAGGCTCAACCCCAAGGCTTATGGCATATAAAAGGGACATATTAGGTCTTGTCAGACAATCATTGATAATTTCTTGAAAATCTTTGACAACTTTGAATCTTCAATGCAATGTGAGGGTTTCTCAAACTTTCTCTTTCCTTTCAATCTCTATGATTGAGATAGAGTTTTGTTGTATTTATTGATTGTGTATCGTATTGGTTGATCAATACAACTAGTTGGATCTTACTCTTGATGTGTCATGTCCGATAAATGGATTGTTCATATCCTTTAATTCTTTTCTTTTAGTTTCCATTAAAACCATAAAACCTATAAATATAACATTACACTATTGTGAGAGATCAATTGAGAGAATTCTTAAGATAATTTAATATATGGAATTTGAAACTCATATCATCTTTCATTGTGTTTACGCAAATATGAATTTTACTTGTATTTTTTTTTTTTTTTTGTATTGGAGCTACAAATCGACACGCAATAAACTGGTATGATTTTATTCTTATATCTTGTTGAATCTTGCATGAGTGTATTGGGATATCTAGGGCTTGGTGACTTATTTTTGAGATTTAGGGATATTGTTTTTTATTACAATTATTGTGGAGGATTATATTTATTATTTTTTTAATCGCTGAATTTCTACCCTTATGAGATGAAAGATTTATAGAATATTATCACAACGCCTAAGATAATCTGATGTCCTATAAGTGCTAATCCATTTATTAGAGATAAAGTTGTAGAGGATTTTCATTGTTATTATTGATCTTGGTTGTCAAGTTAGTATTGCAATTAATGATATGGTGGATAAATTGAATTTACCAACTATAGCTCATCTACAACCTTATAATTTCGATGGAGAAATAGTAAGAAATTAGCTTATTTCATTGAACAAGTTAAAGGGTCTATTTCTCTTTGAAATCAATATTGTAATGATGTTTAGTGTGATATACCGCCAACTGCTATTTCTCATGTCTTACTTAGCAATTCTTGGGCAAGTGATAGAGGATCAACTTATAACGACCGGTGTAATTGCTATTCTTTTAAAATAAATAAGAGAAAATGCTAGTGTTATTGCTTATGAGTTTGGATTTGATTATAGTTGCTAAGTTGGAGATGAAGCCTCCTAAAAAGGAATTAGATGAGACAGATGATCAACAATCACTAGTGGATTTTCATGAATAGGCTTTTTGTGAATGAAGAAGAGTCTTATAAAATATTAGACATTAATATTGATGATTGCCTCTTCTTTCCTGTTGGTGATTGGTTGGCATCTAATACAATGTTAGACAAGCATTCAAAGCATTTTATTTTATGATTGTTACCATTTAGGGTTTGAATAAGTTCACAAGAAATCCTGTATGTATAGTATAGATCACATATTGATTTACACGCACTGTACATAGTGAAAAATTAATATAGTTATATGAAAATACGTGCACAAACAATTAGCAAAAACACTAGCCGAGCATATTGTATTTGGCAAATGGAAAACTTTTTCTTATTGATACAAGAGTAATTTAATTGAGGTTACTTGGTGCAAAACATAAGTCAATCAACCCTAAACCCCATAGAAGGCTACTTGTAAAGTCAATCACTATAAAATGTTACTTGAATAGTTACTTCACTTGGTTGAGTTGCCTCTCTGAGCAACCATGGCTGCCTCTTGTGTCACTTTAATGTAGGTGGATCATATCATGGTATCCTTTTTTTGCTCTAGTTTGCATAGATAGTATGGAGCTATAAAGGTTGTGGATAAAAATTAAGATAGTATCTCATTTGCTATTGTAGAGAAATATACAATAGGATCGTTATAGCATAAAATTTAGGGATAAAAATTAACTGCCATCATTATCTTATGGACATAACATCATGTCTCACTTAAAAAGTGGCTTTTATTTCTTTCTTTGTTTTTTTAATTTTTTAGTTTATTACATTTCATATGACACCAAATTAATAAAAGATTTGCTAAAATTTTCAAAAAAAAAATTAACAGTTCACGTAAGGTAGAAGAAAAAAACTTTAGTAATATAAATAACACACATTTATTAAAAAAAAAAATCAAGTCCAACATTAAACTATTACAACACGAACATGACTCTCCAAAAATTAAATATTGAATATCTTCAAAATACAATGAAAATGTAGATTAAAATATAAAAGTTAATCCCAAACACTATCAACCATCTAAAAATTGTCAACTCAACATTGCATATAAATAAATTTTTTTTTTTTTGTGCGTGTTATTATAAGAAAAGATTAACTCAAATGACCGATCAAGAAGAATAATAGTTTTCACCAAGTTTTGCCATGTAAAAGCGGTTTAACATCGGATGATGCAGCAACATCGGTCTGAACTTCAAGCCTAGCTGATGGTGATTTGGAGATGTCTTCGCATTGAAATTGCATACAAGTTTCTTCACTCTCCTGAGTGTGAGGTAAGTGTCGGAGCCTTTTGATCCCCTCTAATTCTACAATCACTTCTTTCATAGTTGGTCTGTTTCTTCCACTTAAGTGCAAGCATCTTCTTGCTAAGTTGGCAACAATAAGAATTTCTTTCTCTGTATCTCGATTTAAAACTTGAGCATCCAAAATATCAAATAAATGACCATCTTCCAATGAAAGAATAAAATGTGTAGCTAAATTTCTTCCTTCCTCTACTCTCATTAAGGAAATAGGCTTTTCTTTGGTTAAAAGCTCAACAAGTACCACTCCGAAACTATACACATCACTCTTATCTGTAAACTGGTATGTTTGGAAGTACTCTGGATCAAGGTAACCAATGGTTCCTTGTACTAATGTGGTCACATGAGTTTGATCGAGAGGCATTGATCGTGATGTGCCAAAATCTGCTATCTTTGCACGATACTTTTCATCCAAGAGTATGTTAGTAGACTTGATGTCTCTGTGATATATGGGCATTGATGCTGCTGAGTGCAAATAAAAAATTGCCCCTGCAATTTCAGTTGCAAGCTGTAGACGCACTTCCCATGAGACTAAGTACTCATCATTTGATTCATGCAAGTATTCATACAAATTCCCATTTGGTATGAACTCATATACAAGAAGAGGAATTTCTGTTTCCAAACAGCATCCTATTAGCTTTACGACATTTCTATGATTAATTTGAGACAGTATCATAACTTCATTAATGAACTGCTCAACGTTCTCCTCATCGATGACCAAAGCTTTCTTTATTGCAACTATTTTTCCGTCTGTCAACATTCCTTTGTAGACAGTTCCTTGACCCCCTTTTCCTAGAACTCTACTCTCACTAAAATTTTCAGTAGCTTTTCGTAGTTCGTTTTCAACAAATAGTTTACCCTTTTGAAGATTTCCTTCAGGTGACAATAATTGTTGTTGAAGTAGGAGTCCTCCATTTCGCTTAAAATACTTCTCTTTAAGTTTCTTTTCTTTTCTTTTTTTAATAATTTTATATAGCTTCCATACTAAAAAAACTAAGAAAATCACTCCTATACCAGAACCAATACCTGCAAAATAAATGAAACTAGTAAAATGACTTTTTTTTTAATTAATATTGATATGTTTATCATAATAGGAAAAACACACATTTAGATGCATCGTCTTTTATCTTTCAATAACGATGTTTATGAAAGAGGGGTGAGATTTTCTATTTTTCCTTTTCAACCCAAATTTGAATGCCTTTCATTGTATTTTCATGCATTCGCTTGATTGAGAAACACTTTTTTTTTTGTGATTTTAAAATTTCTCTTTAATAGTAGATGGAAAAGTTGAATAAAGATAATTGTAGCAAAATAAAATATAGGTTAAATTATAGCAGAAGAGAAGGAAAAAGGAGCAACAAAAGTTGAGATTATATGGCTTCTATTGGCTTATCTAAGAATTTTATCAATTGAAGTGATTAGAAGATGGAAAAACTATCTTTTAGAAATTTTGTTAATGAAAGTCCATTTCTTTTGAAGCACTAGGTCTTGCTTACAATATATCCCTTTTAAGGTCTTCATGCACTTGAACTATAATTATGGTTACCTCTTCCCCCTTTTTACCGAGTTATTAAAAAAAAAAATCATTTTCTTAATCTAGTAAAACCCATTTGAGCCACAACATATATATATATATATATATATTTTACTTTTGTTTGCCAATTGCTACTTATTACAAGTTTTGAGGTGAAGGGGAGTTAAACCCATGTTAATTTTATTAGGAGACTATTTAACATGCCACACTGCTATAACAGTCTTGGTAGCCAAAGCATACCTTTATTTCAAAGGTTTTTAGGTTGTAAACATGAGGGGCTTCATATGTAATAATCCAATTTAAATAAGTGTTTTTTACAAATTTTCTTCAAATTTCCTTAAATATATTGTGTATCATGGGTATCCATAGCTTTAATGTTGTTGAGATATATATATATATATATATATATATATTTGATTATGGTTACTTACCATGCTCCTTTTATTTTATGGTTACTCATATTTTTTAGCTTTATGGCCAAAATGTAGCAAAAAACATATGAATTGATGATATTGAACAAAATTTTTACCTTTATTACAATTATTGTATTTACATTTTATAATACTCTCAGTGATTTCCTTAGAAAATGACTAACCAATTTGAGCAAATACATGGATAGCTAGTGATATTGAAAGCATATTTATGACTTAGCTCAAATATAAAATATTATAAATTAGAAGATGATTGGAAAAAAAAAAATAGAAATCTAAGTCATTAAGTATGGTTCCTATGGTTCTTCAAAGCTCAATACTATTATGGGTTGCCAATTAACCAAGAAAATGTTTGCCACTAAACATAGGAAATAGTATATTAATGATAGAAAATTTTTGGTAAACAATTAAGCAATATATTCAATTGTTTACACAATCACAAAAATATGCAACTTCTTTAATTCTCATACATGGCAATTTTATCTAGTAATTAAATAACATCTATCCACTAAATAGATGGAGTTAAGTGTTGGGAATTTAGATATCCGAAAACGGATCTTGCAGCAAATTTTTTTTTAAAAAAAACCCTAAATTTCCATGTAGATACATGTGATTTAACTAAATCAAAACAGATAGGATTATACCTTTTTGAAACTTTGAGTTTTTGGATCTAAAGGTGTTGCAATTATGCAAGCATCCTCCATGGTATCTACACATGAACGAATACTGAAATTGGATTTTGAGATATACGTGTGCTAGCACTCAAAAACAAATCTAATTCATGTAGGAACTATCTCCCAAAAATGATTTTTTCTTTCTCTCTCTTTTGGGTCTTTAGAATTTCTCAGTAGGTCTATTTTAATGTAATGATGTCTTCAAAACCCTAGGATAGGTTGTTTATGTCTATATATAAACAAGCAAGAAACCTTAGAGATTTATTGAAAATTAATAATATTTAATAATATATGTTATTTCATTAATTATTAATTTTTTTATAATTGTTTATTATTCTTAAACTATTTAAGAATAGTAGATATAATAATTTCTATAGGTTTAAATATAAACTCGTAAACTATTTTTTTTTTTCTTTTATATGTAACTCTATAGGTTCATCTAATGTTGATAGTAGCCTCTAAACACTTTTTAGACCTACAAGACACAATTGATATCTAATAAGACATTATGCCTATCTAAATTAAGTGAAGAGTAGTGATCCGACTCTACCCATTAACCAGTCAGTTATTCAGTCCTTTTGCTACATGATATCTTATGATTAAACATAAATCGTGGATCAATACACTCTTATATTGTTTAATCACATATTTCTTGAATCCAAATTTGATTAACTTAAATGAATGACTATGATGACTCCTTATCAGTTCATTCAAGCATGGCCTTACTCATCAAGAGGCCCAAGAGATATCTCTCTCAAATTAATGAGAGTGACAAATTCCTTCATGAACACTCAAATTCCTCCATTGAAATTATTTCATATCTAAGTACAGTCTTATAATCACTCAATTAAAGATAATGAAGAACTGAATTAAAACATGGAGCTTGCTATATAGGAATCCATTGTGCCATCGGGTCCAAGGACTAAAACTATATTGTAATGAGAAATACTTATCATATTAATCTATATAGCTCTCTCATATTTGGTTGTTCCAATATAATATACTCTTACATGTATCTATGTGCTGAATCGATATCTCATATCTATGATCAGTAAAACATAATCATCATTCAGCCAACATACTAGTCTTAATTCATTATTATTTCATATAATGAACAATTAGGGATAATTTAGAATAAATTTATTTCTCATCTTATGGTTTTACTATTAAAGTTACATACTTTAATGACATAAGGAATAACTAATTTATTCATGGAATCATTTCATCAAAATAAAAAGGCCAATAATAACTTTGTTAAAGGAAAAGACTTATATTATAAAGATAATAAACATTCAAATGACATAGAATCCATATGGCCTAGAGCACATCACTAGCATTAAGAGCTATTAAATTCTCTAGATTTGAAATGGTTGGAACTAATGTGTGCATGGTAAGCTTGAGTTGAGAAGTCGTCTGTGAAAAAGCAGGATTGGGTTAAGCATTGGCAAAATGAGATGAAGAAAAGTTGAAGAAAATTAAGATGAGACATAATAAGGAGATTATTCAAAGAGTTATAGGTCAAAATCAAAAGGTGTACAAAAAATGGTGCTGACTCAAAGGCCTCCCCAATCAAAACTGGTCAAACCAGACATGATCGATTGGCCCAAGTCGATTGCTTAAGGTAGATAAACTTATGTGAACCACTCGTAAGTTAATCGGTCCGTGTAGATTTGTTTCCGTTATTGTTTTTTCTTTAGGGTTATTTCTAGTTTTGTTATTTAAATAATTTAGTTAATATTTTTTTATGAGTTCTATTTTAAAGTAACCTATTGTGAAATTCCTGATGTTTTCGATCAAGGAGAGATAAAAGGAAAGAGTTATGAGATCAATACAACAACTAAAGTCGAAAAAAAGTATAACACAAATGTTGAGTGAAACACGTTAGAGAGTATTGTGAGGAATACTTTGTCTATATTTTTCTAGAATATTTAGCACGTGTAATAACATGGAAAAGAAGAATGATGGTTCAGATTCAAGAATAGATGAACTAAAGGCCATGATGATGTACTTGATAACAAAAACGAGGACTATGAATGGAAGGATTCCACAAATGTAATTAGGTATTGCTAATGTGTAGATGAAGGCTGTGATATTGCCTATGTGAAATTTCAAACAACATTGAAGCAGAAAAATTATGAGGAACATGCGTGTAATGGTTATGGGTATGACTATGAAGAACATGCCATAGTTATAGGTGAAGGTACGTGGCAAGAGGAGTCAAGGCAAGGTGATGGATTTGATAGCAAATAGAATAGGATTAAATTCAAGAGTCTAGCTTTCTAGGAGATTAGTGATTTGGATGCACCCTAGCAATCAGAGAGGATGATGGATTTGTTATTAAGTGTCACGAGCAATATGAAGAGAAAGGTAAAATTAGCTACAATTAAATTATGCGATTATGGTATTATTTTGTAATATCAGCTTGTTAATAGCAGAAGGAGGAATTTGAAATCATCAATTAGTTCTTACCATGTGTTGAAGGATGTTATGAGACAATAATTTGTCCCTAGTTACTATTATAGGGAGTTTCATTAGAAGGTGTAGGAGTTTGACTAAAGGCATAGACCTATCGAAGGTATTATGAAGAGGTGGAGTTTCGATGATAAAAGCAAATGTTTGATATGATAGATTAGTATTGGTGGCAAGATTTTTTAGTGGGTTGAATAGAGATATTGCCAACAAAGTTGAATTATATCATTGCATGGACTAGGAAGACGTGTGTCATATGGTTTCGAAATTTGAACGACAATGTAGAAAGAAGAGTAGTCTACTATGATGAGTTGGAAAGACAAAGGATGACATATCTCTAAAGTTAAATTAGAGCTTATTGTGCACTTAGAACAAATGCTAGAAGAAAAAAGAAGTAAATCTAAACGCCAACCTATAATTGTGATTTACATTATTTTAAACATAATGGTGTTTGACAAATATGGTATCTTAGCGCTCTCTGTAAAAGGATTATGATAATAAGTTTGAGAGTGATAGAGAAAATGATATGCCTCTTGTTGAGGATGTCAATAATGAGGAGGAAAATGTAGCTCTGCATGAGGAGTTTGTTATGGTGATTAGATGAGTATTGTCCGCTTAGGTTATAGAGGATGTTTTAGAGCAATTAAGGACAATACAATTCATACTTGGTATCTTGTTAACAATAAGTTGTTTAGCTTGATTATTAATGAGCAGGATTGTATTAATATTGGTAGTAAGATGCTGATAAATAGGTTGAATCTACCTATTATGAAACGCCCCACAACATATAAGTTGCGATAGTTTAATTGTAGGTGACTAAGGAAGTTTTGGCTACATTTTCTATTGGGGATATCATGATAAAATTTTATGTGGTGTTGTACCAATGCATGTGAACAATATTCTCTTAGCCAACTTGGCAATTTGATAGCCACTTACAGTTGTGGTTGTGAGAAATGCTATTTTTTCTTTTATGAACCATAATAGGAATATTACTCTTTGTCATTTACTTTAAAGTCGGTATGCAAAGACTAATTAAGTTTAGAGAGTGCGCATAAGTCACTGGTATTGACTAATTTAAAGGGATAGGAGAGTGATCTTTCTACGGCTTAAGGGCATAAAAAAGACAAGCAACCAAGGTGAAGTAAAAGTAATGTGTTGTATTTGCAAAGACCAGTTACCACTCACGAGTTAGATGGTTGCTTCTTAATTTCTCCTAGGAATTTTTTAATTCTAATGTAACTATGTCTCTTGACCAAATGAAAAAGAAAAAAAAAAATAGTACAGATGAATCCTCTCAAAGCAGGGGAACAATGTGTATATGACAAGTTAAAGATGAAGTCATTAATGGAAGAGTAAGATCATGTTAAGCATGGGAAAACTGACATGAAGAAAGGTAACATGAGGCATAATTAAGAGACTATTCAAGGAGCTCAAAACCCAAGGAGTTCAAATCAGCAAGTGTACGAAGATGGGGACTAACCCAAGGGTTAGCCAAAGTTAAAGTGGCTGAAACGGCTTAGGTAAATCAACCTAGGTCAACCATCCAAAGTCCACTAGCGAGGTTGATTGCTAGCAAATTGACAAACTCGTGTTGATTATTTTGATCAGCTTATTTCCTTTGTTGTTTTTATGTTCATTGTTATTTTTAATTGAGCTCCTTAAACCTATTTTAGTTAATAATTTGGAACGGATTTTGTTTTGAAATGATCCATTGAGGGTTATTTTGTTTCATTGTTTAGTTTATTAATTTTTAATTTTTTTTAAATGCTATATGCTAATTTATAAGATATCATTTAGTTTCCTCTTTTATCTAAATTGTCAGTGATTTATTTTACATCTATATATATGTCAAGCATGTAATGTGAATGGATTATTTGATCTTATTTTTAGTTTTATATTCTGTGGACTTTGATCACAATTTAAGTCTTGGCTCGACTATAGATAACGAGTTTAACTCTTTCGTGCTTTGGTTTTCTAGTTTTTAATTAGTGGGACTCTATTTTCTATGTATTTTTAATTTTTAGTTTTCTAACCAATGAGTCAGGATTTCCCAAAAATGAATTCTATTGTTCTTCGGTTTTGCATATCACATCAATAAGTGTGCTACAAATTCGAATGTTGGAAGCCTATAATTATATAAAGGGTTAGTATCATTGATAAAATATATAATCAGATACTTAAATTTTAAATTATTAAAATAAATTTTAATACATGCCAATAGTATCTACATTAAATTGGCTATAAGAAATATTAAAGCACACTGTACTTCATTTCTTCCTTAGTAAATATTACTTTTCTCTTTAACTTGTTATATTTCTAGACATTTGGTGGGTGTTATTTTTTCATGCGGTTTAAATGAACTAGATGCTATGGAGTCATCCCTAGGCTGTTTAAAATTTACCTAAAAAATTTACCATTATAGTAATGCAATGGAAAATTTTATGAACTAGATAATACATATTTTATAAGTTCTATAGGTATAAGTTTTAAGGTAGTTCTAGAGTATGATAAAATAAGTTTCAATACCAATTTTTAAAAATCAATATTTACAAGGTAGGGTATAAGTGGGGTTATAAATGAGTCGATCGAGTCAAGATGATATAGTACCAAGCTTGAACTTGACTCGAACTCAATCACATTTTATTTTTTGAGTCAGAACTCAACTCAAATTAATACTTAATAAGTTCGAGCTTGTCTCGATTATGCTCGATTATTCCTATCAAAATGAATTAAATTGAAAAATAAATTGTGATTAGGAATATAATAGGTTTTTTAGTTGATTTGATTTTAAATATAATAAAAGTGGACTATTGGATATGAAAGGAAAAAAAAAAAGTATGAAAATTGTCTTTAAAAATGGGAAGAACATAAGTTATATATATATATATATATATATATTTTATAGAAAATATAAAAAGCTCAAATAGCTTGTGATTTACTCAAAAGAAGTATTATAAAACTTAAACTTGATAGGTAATTGAGTAGCACCTTGAACTCGACTCGGCATTAGCAAGTTGAAGTCCAGTAATTTACAAGTAGTCACGACTTATTTATAGTCGTAAATACAAGTAAAATCTCATACTTTATCTATTCTTCATCTCTACAAAACTTTTCCCATGTAGTATATTAAAAGACAATTACATAATATTAGATATATTGCTTTTCTAGAACTCATTTATAAAATAATCAACAATTTTAAATTAAAGTTTTCCTTGTTTGTTTTGGGAAAATGTGTTTCTTTTTCTTATTGAAAGACGATGCAATTGAAAATGAAATTAGTGTAGAATTCGAAGATAGAACATGTGTCTAGCATTGTTTTAAAAAAAAAAATACAAATACAAATTGTACAAAGAAAACAAAATTAGTGTCATTGTGTTGCATCTTGGAGTGTACATACAAATATTTCTACTTGTATCACATTTCCAAAATGAGATATATCGACCTAAGCAATGAAATGTTTAGGAGCTTGTGTATTGCACAGTAGATATGCGATACAGGTTTCGACCTTGTATCACATGTTTAACGAGCGACACATGTATAATTACATGTGTATTGCTGGTTGGATTTACGGTACAGGTCCAATGTGTATTACACATCTAACGTGCAATACACATGTAATTTAAAAAAAAAAAAAGTTGTATCAAACCTCCATGGTGCGATACAACGACACTATTCTTGTAATTTTTTCCAAATCTGGTTTATGTAATTTTTTTTAAAGTAAATTATACATGTAATATTCTCAAAATTCAAAAAGATTATATTTGGTGGGACCTTACCTAAGCCACCACCTGAATCGTAACCTACTCTATGATTGTAGGTCCTAACCTGATAAGAATCCATTGAGTCCAAGTTGGGTTTTTGGCCAAGACCTATGAACCTATTAGGTTTTGCTTAGTTAAAAAAAAAAAAGAAAAGAAAAAGGAAAAACAAGACATACGAAGGAATAAAATTAAAAGAAGAAAAAGGAAAATGACATTTAACATTTTGTCTACTTACATATAAATAGTAAAACTAGTTTTAGATTTACACTATATATAGTTCATTTTTTATCCTATAAAGGAAAACAAAATAGAAAGAATAGAAAATATATAAAAGAAATAAAACAATAGAAATATAAAACCCCCTTTAGGTGACAAGGTTTAAATAAATAGATAAGTTGCTAAAAACATAAAAAAAAAAAAATTATTATTAATCATAAAAAATTATTTTAAAAAATTAGGAAAGAAAAAGAAACACATATACATATTTATATGTACATATAAATATTGAAAATAATAATGTTAGAGTACAAGTGTGAGAATCCCATATGGGAAATATGTGACTTATGTGAAGAGTTTATAAGAGGGAAGACCCATTAACCCATTGCCTTAAGGTTTTGGATTATAGATAGTGTATAAAGCCCATTTGTGTAATCATTTACAAAGCCCATTGGATTTCTTCACATTGAAGGCATACTTTAGATCCTAACAATTAGTATAAGAGCCAATGGTTTGGATGGGAATCTGTCATGGTTGCCCCATAATGTGGAAAGAAGAGCTTCGTAGTATGACTTATCTGTAAAACCCATAGAGAATAGATGGGACCACTCATAAAATGGGTTTAGTGGAGTCAGTTTGACAAGCTCTTGTTAAGGAGGAGCATGATCTATCCCATTGTGGAGACTCACACTTGAGGGAGAGATTGTTAGGGTACAAGTGTGAGAATCCTACATGAAAATATAAGACTTATGCGAAGAGTTTATAAGAGGTAAGACCCATTAACCTATTGCCTTAAAATTTTTAGTTATAGATGATGTCTAAAACCCATTTGTGTAATCATTTACAAAACTCATTGGATTTCTTCCCATTGAAGACATAGTCTAGACCCTAACAAATAATAATAATAATAATATTGGGACATTATAGATTTGATTATGTTTCACATCCAGTATTCATTTTATGATGAATTGGGTTGGATCCTTATAACGAATATAGTATCAGTTCGTTTTCTATTTGAGCCCAAATTTCGACAATTTGTATTGGGCTATTGGATTTATAAATAAAATACATACAAATGAGTGATAACGACTTTGAATTAAGGTGAGCTAAGTGGCCTTACATGCTGAAGGGTTAGAATTTAGAAAGTATTGCGTGAGTTCGATATTTTTCTCCCGGCACGCACTACGTGTTTCACAGCCAAACAAGGGAATGGAATCTGAGAAAGATTAGTGGATACTACGTGCTACGTGTAATATACATAAAGTTTAATTATTAACAATTTTTAACACGTAAATATATGCATAGTGATTACTTTTAAAACTATCCACTACATTACTGATCTGTTAACATATAGTTGATAGTTAACATTCACGTGACATTTATCACTTATTCAATACATGCGTCATCATTCTTCCTAGGTTGTTTACCATAAAAGCTTATCTCAACCTGAACACCGCCGCACAGGCAAACTACGACGGTCCAAACCCACAACTACCATGCCCAAACACCTACCCACTACTACTAATGCCATTCATACAAAGCACCAATTCCGACACCCTTCGCCACACACATCTACTTATCTCCATGACATCAAACTGCCACCAGATGAGCCAACATCACCCTAGTGACCTTAAAGCAACCAACTTTCAGCCAAAACTGCTCAAACACCTATCCTATCATCTACAAACGAACCACTAAACACTACCAACCTCTGGCCGCCATCGAAACCCACTACCACCTGATACCACACCATAACTATTAGATAAAAAAGCGCCTCAAGTTTCTACTCTTTAACCATCTTTTGATTGACAATGAACCCTTATACGGTTTAAGCAACTTCTGTCGACCAGTCTGTTCTATGCAACCCACTTTCGACTTGCTCATGACCTGACTCCTTTAGACAAAATCCCCTTTAGATTCCTTTCCAGTCCAGTATTTTAATTTAGTTGCATGTTCAACCCACACATTTACAGATCCAATCCAATTCTCTAATTCTCGTTTATTATTTTTTTCTATATTCTATTATAATATTTTGTACTTGTACATGTATCATATCGATCAAATAGTGGAAAAAAAAAAAAAAAAAGGAAAGAAGAGAGACAGAGAGAAAAGGAAAAAATACAAACGAAATAATATACAATATCATATAATGTGTATTTACATATCTACAATATGACATACACAGATATATGTAAAAATGGTATGTATTGCATTAATTGTATATATACTTTATATGTATTTTATATTTGTGTAGCATGTATATTATGCGCGTGCATGATATTGATTATTATCCCCGTGTGATTATGTAATATGATACATGTATGTAATATATAAATAAATATTTTATATTAAAGGATAAAGATGTCATTTGATATCAAATAAGTGGGTTTTATGATCAATTCTAAAGTTTAATTAATTTTTTGTCGACTTTTGTTTTGTCGGTTATCAGATGCATGAATGAAGGTAAAGAGACATAGTTAAAGATAAAAAAACGTCATTAAAGATAAAGAGACATTATTAAAAATGAAAAGATATCATTATTAAAGATGAAGAAACATTACTAAAGATGAAGATGCATTATTAAAGATAAACAATTATTTATTGTCTTCTATATAAATTAGGCTTCCTTCTTCTCCAAAACATAACCCTAAATCTAGAAGTTCTCTCAGTGGGTGTTCATAGCTGCAAAGAGGATTTAATAGTCCAGATCAGATAATCAGATCACTATTTCCTCTTTAGAATTTGTAGATCTATTAGTTTTCTTAGGGTTTCTTCTATTTGTTTTAAAGGAAAAGTTGTAGAAAACTCTAGTTTTCTTGGAGATTTGGATCATTGGGTAATCAAAGCGAAATAAGGATTAAATTATAGGTAAATTAGTAAATCTTTAACCTTTATTATATCATAGTTGTATTTTCTATTGATTTTAGTTGTTTGGTGTTGAATCGTATTTTAGGGTTTTGTTAAATTATTGTGCAAATTGATTCTATTGGAGAATTGTGGTGTTTCAATCAAAGAGAAAGGTTTTTGTTAATTAGGATTTTGATTCTAAAGGAGATTTGGTGATTTTGAATTATGTTCCTTGTGATTGATTCAGGTACGACCTTACCTTATTTGTTGTATGTGCTTTTAGGTTTAGATTTGTTTGTTGTATGTGATGTGGGATCAGAATTCTAAATTGACTTAATTCTATACGACAATAAGAAATTATGTTTGTCGCTTGTGTTTGGTTTTGTTTAGTAAAGACCACGCAGGGTGTGATACTAACAAACCATCCTGATGATCTATGGTGAGGTTGTCCCGAGTGGACTCATGCATAGAAATGATTCAAGTAGATTAGGTTATGGCAGAGGCCGTGATGTGTGGATGATTCTCTAACAACAATATATGTATAATTACCTTTCTATATGCTTGTTTTTATGGAGTAAGTTACTCCATGTTTAGGACTGGACTACAGATAGTTCTAAACTATGATGTTTGTTGGCTAATTTAAAAGATAATAATTTGTATCTATTGCATTAGAAATAGTTGCACGTGATTATGTATGTTGTGTGCATATGTATTTGTATGTGGTTTGGCGTACTGGGCTTCTTACTCATTCCTTTCAATTTTTCAAGAACAGTAGAAGATTAGGTGATTTATGATCTTTCAAGATATGATATCTTTGTAGATGATTTGGGGGGGGGGGGGGGGGGGGGGGGGGGGGGGGGGGGGGGGGGGGGGGGGGGGGGGGGGGGGGGGGGGGGGGGGGGGGGGGAGGGGGGCGTGCGCACATTAGTGTATTCAAATTTACCTGCCGGGTTCTAAAGATGCTTTGGAACACAGATAGTTGTGGAAGATTAAAATTAAAATTTTTATGCGTTTTTACGAGTTAAGATTGTTTAAGAATTTTTTTTCTTTATTGTATATTTCGGGTTTAGTTGGGTTTGATATATGCCAATAAGATGTTTGTTTTTCATGAGATATATTAAATAGATACCCTTTATGAGAGTTATGGAGATTTATATTTTGTTTAATTGTGGTTTAAAGTTCCATAGCCTTGGCATGTTCTTATAAAGTAAAAGACACGTAACAGGTTGTAATGCCATTAGGTTAGGACGTTACACCATATATAAAAAGAAAAGATAAAAATAAAAAATGATGAAAAATGAAAAATGTTTTCTAATATTTCATTTTTTTTTACATATATATTATATAAATTTTCGAACTTACATATCTATTTATCACATAATTATTTTTTAAATTATCTACCAAAAAACTATAACAACCAAGGGTTTTTTTCCCTAAAAATTAGAGCTTTTTTTTAATAATTAAAATAAAATTAGTGATATGATGATTTTTTTTAAGATATAAAGGTTAAAGTTGAATAAAAAACTTAAACATAACGGGTCTTAGCATATAAAGTTAATTAAACACAAATATTTTGTAAATTCAAAATATACTACAGGGACTTGATTTTAACATAAAATAATATTCTTTTTCCTTTTTGTACCTTTTTCATAATAAAAAGAAAACATAAGTTTAATTTTTAAATCCTTGTCGTAAAAAGAAAAAACAAATAAAAAATATTTTCCTTTAAAATTTTTCTATAAATGTTAAGAATAATTAATTAAGTAGTGTTAGTTTTAAGTTTCTTCCCAATTCAACCCATTATTTTCAATATTATTAAAAGCCTATTCGGTTTAGATAACTCAATTGGGGTTTTAAAGTTAACAGCTTTTCAACATAGTAATCTTTGAGAAGCTGAACCGAAAATCAAACCAATCTTTGCCACATGGAAAGGATCAAATAGTGCTGTTACCAACTAAACAATCTAACCTTTCTACGACGGATCGAAAAATGAATGAAACGTAGATAATTCGCAAGAATGTGTGGTATTTTTCCCCTAAAAGAAGATAGGGAGGGCATAGAAAATAGATCCCATCGCTAGTCAATTTTTTTTTTCTTTTTTTTTCGGTTTTGGTGGGATTGGGGGGAGGGGTTGGTGTGTGTGTGTTGGCATCAGAGCCCGTCACTAGTCTTTAAGGTTCGTTTTCCTTTTCCTTTTTTATTTTTTTATTTTTTATTAAAACTTCCTTTCTCTAAATGAAGCAGAGTTACGAACCTATCATGACGAGTTTCAATGTTTTCCCTGGATCTTCACAGTGAAATGAGCCTTTAGTATTCTTACATCTCCCTGGACAGGTACAACTTGAATCTTCACATTCATCAATATCTGATTGAAAAAATGATATATAGGGTCAGTTTAGGATCAATCTATTTGAAATAAGTCCTTTTTAGTGAAGACAATTAACATTAAAAAAAAATCCAATCGCATCATTGGCAACTATAACTTTATAACGACACCTGTTGTAAGAATTGCATTTGTGTGCTTCTCAATACTAATATCTTTTGGATGGAGAAGGGATATATAACGAAGAAAAAGAGAAAAAGTTCACTTTACAAAATCTAGTCGTCGAAGAAAGCGTGAGAATTATTAATATTTAATCACCAAATATAATTGAAAGGTTTTGGTTTTACTATGATTCCATATATAACTCTTGATGATATAAGAATTTGGTTTCTTTTTTCTAATTTAATCTGCGGTCCTATGGCTAAACATCCTTTCCATCATTTATATTAATATACAAGTTAATGTAATAAGTATTTCATCGGTTCAACTATAGGTGTTTATAAATTTGAGCAATTCAACAACGTAACAGATCCATCCCATAATAAAATGAACGAGATCATAATTTTTTTTTATTTAAATCTACTATGTGTCCCATATGCATCTTTTTGAGATATGGTATATAAAAAACTATCATATTTATACCTTTTTTCTGATTTTATTTTATAATTATGATGAAGGTAGTAATTAGGATATTAAAAATTGAAATAATATTTTTTTTAATATTTAATTTTATAAAAATAATAAAATTTAGGGTAGATAAGATCAGCTTTATATTTGATATTATTGCAAAACACACAGTTTGAATAGATGCTAAGAAAAGCGAAAATTTTATATAGAGAGAGAAAAAAACAAAATAATGGGATCTTAGAAAACTTGGGCATTTTTTATGCTTAACTTGATGTTTGAATAGGAAGAATAAAATCACTTGGGTTGTGTAGAAAACCGATCAAACCATGAACCAAACCAAATCGAACTATATCGAAATTTCAAAAAAATTTTAAACGATTAGGTTCAATGTTTTACATATATTTTTTTTTAAATTCGAACGTATTATTTTTTCTTGTTAGCTGTTTTATTAAAAAAAATAATTTTTTTAAATTTTTTTTAGTTAGATATATATCATTCAGAATAATGAAATTAGGTTAAATATATTATATTTCAATTGTTGTGCTATGCCTACTAATAAGATAAATTTTAGATTTTAGTATATAATGCTCCAACTTTTAATTTTCTTTTTCTTTTCTTCTCTATTACTAATTAATCTACTCCTATTATTTAATTACTTATTGGTTTATTGGGTTAATTTCATCAACGATACCTAAACTTTTTTCGATTTTAATAGAATTTTACCTAAACAAAATTTTATAACAAGAAATACATAAACTTTTTAAAAGTTTTACTCATGTTATCTATGGACAGAATCCGTCCATTTTTCCATCTAAGTGTTGATGTGGAAAAGTATATTAATTAAAAATTCTTTTGTCCAAGTTGCAATTATATATATATATATATATATGTGTATATATTACATTTTTGCTTATCTCTCTTCTTCTTCTTCTTATAGATAAAAGTCACGTGTTTTTGATTAATTAATAAATTACATCTTTTTTTTTAGATTATTGAGATTACAAAAAATTTTATTTGTATAGATTAGATTTGTTCGAGTAGCGTGGCGGCACGGTTCAGGTCGCGTCTCTCTCTCTGTTACTTTCTATTCATTCGATTGATTGGCATGGCACAGGGGCTGTCTTCTGGGTTTTGGCTGATTGCGGTGGTGTGAATTTGTTGTAGTTGCAAGGATGGGGGTTTGGCGGTGGTGGTGATTGACTGCAATTTGGATCGCTGGCTCTGTTTTCTTCCTCCTATTCCTCTTCTTAAAATAAAACTCGTGTGTATTGATTAATTAATAAAATTCATGGGTTTTTTTTTTCCTAATTTGAAAAAGAAGAAGAAGAAGAAATAGAAAGAGAGAGAGGAGAGAGAAAGAAAGTAAAAAAAAATTTAAAAATAAAAATGCAAAGTAGGATGGAGAAAACAATATTTTAATCGCGTTTGTTTGCTACATCAGCACTCAGACAAAAAAATTAATGAATTCCATCCATAGACATCGTAAGTGAAATTTTTAAAAAGTTAAACTATTTTCTTTTAATAAAATTTTATTAAAGTATAATTCTACTAAAATTGAAGAAGTTCAGATACCGTGAGTGAAATTAACCATTGGTTTATCCAAGTGATAATTAGGAGTATGTACGGATCGGTTTGGTTCGGTTTTTCCTAAAACCAAACCAAACTATAATTTACGGTTTGAGTTTTTTACATCTCAAACCAAACCATTAAGTAACGGTTTGGTTCGGATTATAAATTTTTTAAACTATTAAATAATGGTTTGGATTACGGTTTATATCAAAATTCTAACTAAAATTTTCTTTGTTCTAGTTTTTTTACATTTGTGTAGATACTTAAATATTTATATCATTTTACAAAGTTGATATTATAAACCACGACAAAATACTTTATAAATTCATCATATTTTTAATCTATAGTTCTCTATAAAATCAATTATCCACCAATAAAATACATTCACTAACCAATACATAGTAAATCATAATTTATGATTTTTAATAGAACATCATGTCAATTATTTACCAATAATTTAGCTAAAATAAAAAATCATCTATCAATAAAATTCATCAATGAATAAAATGACCAGCTAACAAAATATATTAAACAATTAGTACATAATGAAAGTTTATAACTGAATAAATAAATTTCATACTTTACAAAGTTAAAATCTATAAAAAAGAGGTTCATCATCAATAAAAAAATTACATATCATGAGTTTAATTTTTTTTTTAAAAAGAGCAAGTTGATTTTAATTAATATTCACCAAATAATAAATATCAAATGAAATTATATAAACATATAGTAAAATATTATTATATTTTTCTAAAACAGTTTGGTTTGGTTTTACGGATTGTTGGTTTACCATCCAAACCAAACCATAAATTTACGGATTGGTTCGAATTGGAAAATTTTCAAACCAAACCATTAAAAAAAAAACCATATTATCAGTTTGGATTGGTTCGGTTACGAATTGGTTTGGTTCGGTTCGGTTGGTTTTTTTGCCCACCTCTAGTGATAATATATTAATTGGCAGTATACAATGAATTAAAATTTGTGCTTCATATTGGGATAAAGTCTAGTATATGATACAATATAAGTCAATAGAATATGACTAGTAGAAAATTATAATTTTATGATGGATAAAATATCTCCCTTACTATAACTTTTATATATTTATTTTGATAAATAATTAATTTTAAAGATTATTTATATTTGCATTTATGACGAGAAATATGTAATTGAAGTTTTTTTTAGAGAATATATTTTTATTTTTACAATAAAAATGGTTCAAACAAAAAAATTAGACTTTACAGAATTGGTTTTTAAAAAAAAAAAAATTACGTACTAAAACATATAATTAGGTTTGATTTAAAAAAAAATCAAATCGTAATATGGTTCGGTTGGTAGGTGAACACCCTATAAGTCACATGAAGTGAGCGGAAAATGAGATAAATATGGTATATATTTTTTTCTTGATCTGGAGGGTGGAGGGAGAAAGAAGTGGAAAATCTTTCCTTTCAACGTTTCATTCCTTATTGAAAAAGAGAGAAATATCATTTTGATTAGTCAAAAATACCGATTAATTCTATGTCATTTCCATCCATCGATTGTGGCCTCTTATCTTCCGATATCTTATCCTTAAAAAATGACTAGTAACTGCATTTTTTAAAAAAAAAAAAAATTGCTATGGTACTATATGATAAATTCAGACTATTGAATATAGCAAATATATAAAAATAAAAAAATCTAAAAGTTATTTCCTTTCAAACAAATACATACTTGGATTCATTTCCATATAAAGATAACATGCTTTTGCAGAACATGTACTAAGGTACGGGTCCATGCAGAAATGAGAATAGATATAATTTTTCAAAGAAAGCAAGCAGATCTTACCTATACATCCATCTTTGAGGTAAGGGTTGCCATCGTAACCGTCTTCGCAGCTGCATGTCCACACCAAGTTGGTGCGGTCAACGTCATAATAGTAATTTCCGAACAAGGTGCGGCCACAGTAGTAAGTAACCTTTCGATCATACGTTGCTTTATCGTCAAACAATTTTGTATAGTAACTATGATTTGAGATTCCCCATTTCAGTATAACAGGGGCATAACCTTTCCCTTTCAACGAATTCAGATCTGTAAATTCGTGCCGCAACCACGTTTGATTGCACAATAAAGCAAAGCTGTAGCACTGCTGCTCATTAGTCTCCGTTGTACTTGTGAGATTAATAAATTCCACGTCATTCAACGTCTGTAGACCGGCGGGCAACCTGGTTTGGCAGCAACCGTCAAAACCAGAACAGGTAATATTGCTACTGATCTTTCCTCCGCTACATTCGGTCTTGCAGCCCACGAAAGACTGGTTACTGGTCATCTGAGCATTAAGATTGCAGCCAACTGCAGCGAAAATATTTGATTGGGAGAAGAAGAATGGGCTCCCTTGTAGATTCAGGGGTCTTCTAACAGATTCAAGATAGCAACTGGAATTTAAATATTTTATCGGAAACTTGACGGTAATGTATTGAGAACTATCAGCCGGATAATAATATTTAAAAGTCCAATTATAATGATATATAGGAAGCGAAATATCAAAGACCTCCACGTCAAGCATCTTTAGGAAAGGGATGGAATTATCGGTTTCATTTTGGCAATCTATCTCGAACCACGGATCCAAGAAACACCCGGATCCCATTCCAAACGGGAAGGGAATCGTCATATTTCCACAAAGATTTTTGCAATTGGGTTTCCACAACGATTTTTTAGGAGGAGATGCAGCTGCTGCATCTATCAGTAAGAAATATAGGACAAGCAAAACGAGGATATCTGACAGCAAAAATATTGTTTTGATCATGTTTATGAATGGTTTTGAAGGCTGAGGAGATATCATTGCCTTTTTATAGTGCGAGGCTGTTACTGTTTTCTATGGAAAATTTTAAGGTTCGTACTGCATGTGCCTGGAACGTACCCTTTATGTATTTATTTATTTTTTATAATTATTGATAAAAATAATATTGAATACGCAGAAAATTAAAAAGAAAGATGCAGACAAGTTGGAAAAGTAAAAGGGAAATATATTTTGTTTTTCTTTTCAACAGAAATTTTATTTTATTTTTTGCATTTTCTATTCTTTCAATTTTAGCAATTTCAATAACTTATTAATAGAAGAGGGTTCATAATTATACTGCAGAAGTTTCAGTTGACTAGGCTAGTTTTCTAAGATGCTTTTATATATTAAACCTTTAAAAGTGAACTAATGTGATTATTTGCAATGGTTATGCTGCATTCAGAAGTTACAATTTTAATGAAAGGTCTCATGACATGCCTATAAATTTATAATTTCACTCGAGGTAAATTATTTTGAAAGATCACAATGTTAAAATGTAAGTTTATTTAAAATCAGAACATTTTGAATGATTAAAAAGAGGTAAAAATAGTTAGAAAAGTAGGCCAATTGAGATTATCATTAATACGTGTCAATAAGAGAAATATTTAAAATTAAAACTCAGAAGATCTAGCTTATTATGACACGTGTCAATTGTGACTTTAATTAATCTACTTTTCTAAACACTGACATTTTTTTAACCACTAAAAAAATTATGACCTCAAATGAACTTACCTTTGATATTCTAGTGTGATTTACCCTTTCACTCAATAGATTATAAGCTACTTAATTTATAAATTAGCTTTAATACGTAAAGTAGCTTTAATGTCTCATAAATTGCCTTAAACGTTCATAAATATAGCTAAATATTTGTATGATTCTAATTTTTCTTTGTTGTTTTAATTTTCTATTACAACCCTTATGTCTTCTTTAAATGGAATTGGTATTTCGTTTTTATTACCATAGAATATCTATCCATAATGTGGAATAGAGTATGATTTTTCATTTATTCCCTTTGCTAGAGGAATAACTATTCTTGATAAAAAATATATATGTTGTTTCAAAAACACTCCTTATTATAAAAGAAAGAAATTGTTATTTCTTTCTAGCTTTATTGCATTCCAGCGAACTAAGCATATATAAGAGTATGCTTGGATTGCTTGTTTTTCATTTGCAACTGGATCTTATCTATATGTGATATCTATCCAGTCTACTTAATCTATTTATGAGTAATTTTTTCCCCATATCTGTCTACTTCTTAACAAATAGATTATTTGAAAACGTTTGTGCATAATTTGTATGTTGACGAAACAAACAAACCTAAGCAATTTCCTTTTTATAATTTTTCCCCTAAAATCTCATCATATGCTCTAAAAGTTCTTATTGTTAGTCATATCACCTATTTTATTTTTCCTTTGCTTTAAATATTGTAATATGACTTAGAGTTCATAGTTCCACTTAATTCAGTAAATACATATATTAAATGACTTTCTTCAAATGTTCATTATATAGAATTTTTTGTGAACAGTTAAGAGAAATTTCACAAACTTGGTTGATTATTCATAAAATTGCTACTTGATTCGTGAAATTAGTTAATATTCATAATTTATATAAAATTTATGAATACACTTAGACCCCATTTGTTTAAAGGAAAATCATATGAAGTAAAAATGTTTTTTATTGGAAATATCTTCTTTGAAATAACATGTTTTTCTTCATTTGGTTGTGATTTGAAAAATATGTGAAAGCATTGTTTAGTATTTTAAATTAATTTTAAATATAACATAATATTGTGTAAATAGAGTATAATTTATTATAAGGAATAGTTCAGAAAACAACTTCCCTTTTTAAAAAGTGGATGCGATTTTCCAAAAAAATTACGTGATGAACCAGAAGGTTCAAGTTAAATATGGATGAGGAAATACTTTGTACAATTACCCATGTGTTAATAACTTATACTTAATGAACCAAATATGTTTGTGATGTGATAAAACTTATGCTTGTGCAATATATGTATTTAACGATAATGTTGCATGCAGGACCTAGTTACACAATAGCTAATGTTCAGACACTTGATATGCCTCAAAGCATGGCATCCTTACACCAGTATGATTAGAAGACTAATCATGTAAACTATAGCTAGAATCCAAATATTAGAGGTTAGCATCAGGATACTAAGCATTTTTGACACGACCAAAAAGTTTATGATCATGGTACAATAGGCTAGTTTCTAGACACTAGCGCATGATGTCTAAAAGCAAGCAAGGTTCATAACTTTTTGTGCTTGTGTTGCATGTGGCATTCTAGTGATAGCTAGCCTGTGGCGTCCATATACTAGTTGACGAGAAAATACTCATTGAAGCATTTGATGGCAATTTTTGAGGAAAAATGTCCATTGACCAAATTGTTAGAAGAAGGTATACATAGAGATGTTTGGCAGTTTTGAAGAAGTTAGTTGACCATTGAAGTTGGAATTAATCCTTTTTTCCTCTTTCTTGCTAAAATCCTCATTTGCACTCTATTTGTTTTGTCTTTGTGAGTTACAAAATTTAAGTGATACCATTTGTTTTTCACTTGCAAATCTTTGTAAGCTACTATCACTAAGATATCTTAAGAATTATAGAGTATTTAAATTGTATCTAGAACAATAAGAAACTTATTACAATGGTACAACTCTTGTGGGAACTTTGTGTGTCATTTGGTGTTTGTGTTGTCGCGATGCTCCTTGGTAGCAATATTATTGTGTTGAATAAAGTGCTTGTCACTTCCTCCATTGTAAGCCATTTGTGGACCCATGGAGACTGATGGGCAAATCGAATCCCATGTTAAACCAAGCTTGATTTTTCTATCCCTTATCTTTTACTTTATTGTGATTTACTCCTTGTTGCTATTTAGTTTTTGTATTGCATTGTTTAATGTAGAATTCTAAAACTGGATGAAATAGCTCTAAAACTCAATTTAATCTCCTCTAAAGTTTTAAGCTATATGTTAATTGGTTTTATATTACTAAGGTCTTTTGGAAAATGTTTTCCACTTAAATGAACATTTTCAACTTAACAAATATAAGAAAATAGGGAAAATATTTTCTGGAAAATGTATTTTTTTTTTAATTCAAAACAAACAGGACATAAATTGTTCATTAAACCTCACAAAATACATTACTTCACCTTAGTTTGTAAACTTATTTAACATATTCATAATTATACTCAATATTATGAAAAAGATCCATTGAATTCTATTTGTTCATTAGATATCTTAGACTTTATAACACCTCTTATCTCTTAATGATATATTTAGAAGTTGAATAAAATACCATAAGTTTATAAATTCATGAAAGAAATTAGTAGTTTGTAACATCATAGTCTGAGACATCGCATAAGTTGATTATTGAACTTTAGATTCATGAAAATGTTTTACAATTCATAATTTTATTAGATAGTTTATAACTTATCTCGAGAACATAAATTCATTTAAGCAATTTTTATTATTCATAAGTCTACTTATTTTCTTCTAATTTTGGTCTAGTATTCTTAATATCATTCAAAACTTGTAACCCTACTTAATTTTGCAAATACACTTATCAAAAGTCACTTTCCTTAAATGTTTATAACATTCAAGTTGTTAAAAACATTAAAGTAAACTTTAGGAATGTAATAATACAAAAAGTTACTATATATTTTATGTCATAAAACCACTGAATATTTGGGATTTCTATTTAATGTTTGTAAAATCTCATAAAAGTTCATAAATCCACTCTACTTGCAAAAATTACTTAGAATATTCTACTTTTCTTAACAATAAAATATGAAATATTATGTATAAAAACCATGCATATTGTCTCTTATTTTATAGTAGGTGAGTTTCCTATTTTATGATGGGCATAATAGAAAATAATAAATATTGACATATATTCATGGTCATAGTTTGCAAGTCATATGTATCGTAAATTACTTATCTCTTATCCCATCATTATAGAGAGAGAGAGAGAGAGAGAGAGAGAACATGAGAGAGAATTTGTAAACCCCTTAATTTTATACAACCTAAAAAATGACAATTACCAATAATATAACGTAGAATTTTGAAAAGCTTTAAGAAAAGTTGTAAAATCATTCCTGTTTTTTGTAGATTTAAGAATATTAAAGTGTGAACACTTTGATTATAGTTTGGAGATTATAATCTTAACCAATAAAATTCCGAGATGTAAAATTTAACTTCCATAACATTTGACAATCGACGATCGATAATAAATTGAATATTACAAATCCAAAAACTTAAAAGAAGTTTACAACATCATCATTACCCAAAGAGAAGTCTAGAGACTATAAGTAAGTTGTCACAAGAATATTATACGTTAAGGATAATTTTTTCTAAAGGTAAGTGATTATAATCCCTTGAATATGGATTTCAAATGGATAAGTTAATAATATGATGGAGATTGGAGGATACAATCCTGAGGGGAAAATAGTAGGCCATATGTATAAACCTAATCATGAACGGGAGATTGCAATACAAATTATTTGATTAAGACGAAATATCAAGTTGGTGGAATATTAGTTACCTTTAGAAATTAGGTTCTCAACTAGAGGAGGACTATAGAAATATCTTGTATTGGTGGATTTATGGATTTCCACATTTGGAGTTAGTGTTCAAATAGTTTAAATAAAGAAAAACTAGAAAGCAATTTTGGATAGTTGAAAAAAAGGTAGTAACCAATCGTTGTATATTGTGAGATTAATGTATTTGAACAAAGTTATATAATTAGAGGAAAACTATCAAATGGTGATAGTCAATACGTCCATAAAGAAGAGATCAATAGCTAATTAATCAAATTGATTAGGCTTAGGTCTATGAAATTGTTTCTTAGGATTTACTTGAATTAAAGTTACGATTGAGTGGTTGATTGTCAAATTACGATGGTACAAATGATTTAATAATTATTACCCAATGAAGACAATTGGCTTATGAATGGAAGATACCATGTCCATTTAGAAGTATGTAAACTATGATCTTGATGATATAAATGAGAATTTGTTAAATAGGCAATGAAGAAAAGCTAGAATGAAGAATGAGATAAATCTTTGAGATCTCGAATAACTAACTGAGAAGGATATTGAGAGCATAGATTGGAGTTAAACTACAAAAACCAAAATTAGTAATGCCATAACCCTTGTTACTAACGCTTGGACCTCACTTGAGAGACCTTAATTTCTAAAATCTTCTAGAAAACCCTAGGAAACATTTGTAGATGAGAATTCCTTAAATTTTTGATAAGTTTAAAAGAAAACCTTAGAATTGATGATAAGATCAAAACCCTAATTGGCCGATTCAATTTAAAACCTTAAGAATCCTAAACACAACCAATAAATCCGATACTTAAAAGAGAGTCATAATAAAATTAACAAACAAGAACCTAGAGTCAATTACCTAGGAAAGCATGCATTACAAACACAAACTAAATATCTAATAAATTATTTGGTACAACAAGTATTGTATTTGTAAACCCCGGTATTCTCAATAGTTAAGAAACCCCGGGAGTTGGAAGTGAAACCCTAATCCGGTCCAGTTTGAGTCTAGTGAAAGAAGCCTAAGAACCCTAAACCCGGCTTTCCTTCGGTTTCATAATAAAAGAAATTTTATAAAGTAAATGAAGTTGAATTATTGTTCTAAAGTATATTTTAGACCTTTGAAAGTTTTAAATTCAGGAATTTTTTACTTCCGGGCCTTCCCGAGCTCAATTACGGAAAAGCGTGCCCTGGGCCACAGATTCAGAAAAATGTTCCGGAATATTCATTAGAACCGTAATTTTATAAGGATTCCAAAAATATCAATTTCATAATTTTCCGAGCTATAAAAATTACAGTTATAGCTTTTCCCGTGTTTTCGTTACAACCGGTAAAGTAGATGTCTTGTCTACTATTCACAAGTACAACCTACACTACACACTACCCATACCCTATTCTTACATCCTTACAACTACTCATTTCAATTTTCTTTTCCAATGAATTTTGTCTCTTAATCAATTATCACATTTATTACATTTTAATTAACTAAATTAAAATATCAAAATTTCAAAACACACACACGCACACACATGGAGAGGCCCGCCGCCCCCCCCCCCCCCCCCCCTCTTTTTTTCCCTCATTTGATTTATTTTTGCAATTTTTATTCATTAACAAACCCTAATTTACACATATATAAACACATTTTTCTCTCTCTCTCTTCATTTCACTTGTTTCAAATTTTTGTAAAGAGAAAAACTCTCTCCTTCCTCCTCCTTTGTGCCGTGAGCTTTGCCCCCTCCCCCTCTCACAAGTTCAACTCATTTTCTTCTCTTTTCTACTCCAAAACTCCTTTGGTATGTGATTTTAGACCTTGTTCTTCCTAGATCTTGTAATGGCAAGGCTATATCTTGTGTGTTTTCTCATTTAATCCCAATGAGCTCATGCTAGGGACATGAAAACACATGAACAAGAATATCAAGCCATCACAAGACATGGATCTAGTGTTTAGATGAGTTTATGTTAAGATATCATCTTGTTCATGCATGTAAAGTAGAGATCTTGTATATATATTAATGTTCATGCCATAAGATATATGATTCATGCATTATAGTTAGTAGATCTAAAGTTTAGACACCCACATTTTCATTTACATGTATGATCATAGAGTTATTTTGATTTTCATGCATTGATGATCATAAAAATGTAGTCTTGTTCATGTAAAGGTGTGTTAGATAGTGGATCTTCATATATAGAAGGCAAGAACATTGAAAAAGAAAGGTTTTGTCAAATATGAAATGTTGGAAATTCGGATGAAATTGAAACCCTACTTTAAAAACCTCCAAAGTCACTTTTAAACTCATATTTCACATGAAAAATGAAGGGTATGTGCAATAGGTATATTAAAGGAATGATTTCCATAAGTTTAGATGGTTTAGGCAAATATAAATGTAAAACAAGTAGTAAAGTTAGAATGAAAAATATTGATTATGATGTGTAGTCAAATTCGTTTTTTGGGTATGCCCACATAAACACTTGGTATCTAAGCTTAGATGGCATGTTTTATGAGCTAAATGAAGTCTTGATATAATAGATATATTGGAGCCTCAATTTTTGATGCATTAAACAAGTTTTCTTATAGGGAAATTGCAAGAAAATAAAAATCTCAAAATTCGGATTTTTCTAAGTAGCCCATTCAAACACATATTTACTTAATGAAAAATGTGGATTTTTATGCATGAATGAAGGTCATGATTAATATGGATGTTGGAACTCATTTTTAATTAAGTGATAAGTAAATTCTAAGGATAAAATCATAAAAGCATTAGGGGATGTAAGATTGGTAATAATGACTTGTTATAAGGAATCATTAAGGAAATTCATAATAATTAGGAATTCATAAGAGTCCATCAAAAATCATCAAAACCATGCATATATGGAGTTCATTACATGATACTCATGTTAGGAATTCATTCATATGCCATTCATGCATGAATCATCAACTAGGAACATTTCTATCAAAAGCAAAACAAATTTTCGGAATTGGAGGATTTACGGAACAGATCTGATCCTACTGTTCCGTGACCTTAATGTTTTCAAAACTTGAAATTAATATTAGAAATAGATAGATCTTTCGAAGTAGATAGAGATCGATATAAAATTTGCGAAATTCCGAGTTAAAATGACCAAGTTATGGCCGTTTTAAGTCGGAACTTCCGCAAATAGCGAGAATTCCGAATTCATCTAGTCTAGATGCATAGTTTGGATTAGTTACATGATGAGAATCTCATTAGGATTATTCTTCTTGGTAGGTGATCCCGAGCAGGACGACACCTTACCGCCCGATTATTACTACTAGAAAGACGCGTCCAATGGCCGAGTGAGTTTTACTTCCACTCTCAATTAATGATTGTGATTGTAATGTAGTGGCACTAGTGGTGTAGGCAAAGATAAAATGAATATGCATGATGGGGTATATGGGAATTATATATGTATTTGTCTGCTGTTGATGTGGAATGGAACTTAAGAAATATCGAAACCGGGTGTTAAACTATTGACTGATTAGCTAGTTCTATATTGAATGTTTGTGAACACTTGTTGGACACCTAAAAGAATTGAACTAATGTATATTCGACTGCAAGGTAATTGGATTCATTCATATCACGATGGGGATGGACATTGGCATTGGTTGTTTTTTGTGATCATAAAACGAATTTGTTGGTTAATCGTGATCCATAAAACGAAATATTGTTAGTTGACCGTGAGCTTAAACGGCATCGTACCGCAGGATTCGTTAATCTGCTAACCCGGGATGGAGGGTGCAAGTCCATGCACATATGATTTCCGGTTGGTCATATGTTTGTTGAACTCATTTGTTTGATGCATACACTTGCTTGAATAATCATTTTTTTGAATGAATTATACTTAATTGTGTTATGGAAGTTATTACTCACTAAGCTAGTTAGCTTATGCCCCCATAGTTTTTACTTATTGCAACACGAGTTTATCTGGCTTAGGCCGAGGCAAGCCACAACACAGGTACCGGAGATAGGAGTTTCCCATAGAAGTTTACTTCATTCTTTTGTATAGACTTCCGTTGGAAACTAAAGGACTCTGGGTGACTGTAATAGACTTGATATTATTTTGGGGGAATGCCCCTTAGATTTTGTAAAATATAAATTATGCGTTTTGGTTTATTATCTATGGCTAATGAGTGCCACGTTAAACTGTTTGACTCCATTTGTTGAAGTATTCTATTGTCGTAAAGGAACGCTTTACATCTTTATAAGACTCCCGAAGGGCTTAGATAAGGAATTCGAGACTCTTATCTAATATGTGGTGGGCTGTTACGTTTAGGATACCCTATGGGGCGTGACAGTTTAAGTTGGTATCAGAGCACTAGGTTTTAAAACAAGACAATAGATTTAAAAGAAACCGGACTTAGAAATCTAACTAATAGGTTAAATGGAGTTAAAAGCGTTTTCGTGCTAAGTCTGATTAGGAATATTGTATTGTTGTAGGTCTCCTTGGGTGAGACCAGGGAACGGGCCGGGAACTTCACTAAGAGAAATGATGAGATGATGGTGGAGTATAGGTTGAGGTTAAGAGAGTTGTGCGAAGACTTTACCCTAGCCAGACATCCCCGGACTATAGGGGAAATGTACAAACTGTGGAAAGATGAATTGAGATACACAAGATGGGCTGCTGTAGTTGATCGATTGAGGTATGATCCCATGGGGAGGAGGAGTTGGACAAAATTGGAGACGATTTATACTCTGAGAGGATCATGGTTGAGTATGGGCGCGAGCCATGACTAGGGAGGCACATTATTTTGAAGGGTGGAGGAAACCGAACCCCTCCAGATTTTAGAGTATGGATCCCTATAGGACCTTATATGTGTATGCTCATGACAACTTGTACGACCACCATGATTGGAACATGGCAGACGCATGGAACCATATCACTTGGCATGCGGTTTACTTAGATATTCTCCCACCCCGAGTGATAGCTCCACCTCCAGCATTGATATAGGCATGCAATTGAATGGGGCGCCTGTAGTTGAGGGATGAGGGAGAAGAAAAGAAGAAGAAGAAGAGGACCCTGAGGAGGATCCTAACTGGGAAGAAAATGTAGTTCCTAGAACCCCTACCCCACCTGTCGAGCCGGAAGCTGAAGTGAATCCGGAACCCAACCCAATTGTATGGGATTTTAATCGGGAGCTGGAGATACCGGATAGTGGTAGGGTGGAACCCGAGTTTGACCCCTTGATGTGGAGAGATGTTTATGTGGAAGGAGAAAATCCCCCTGTACTTGATATAGTAGTAGCTGAACCTGTAGCCCCCGAGCCTATGGAGGTAGAAGGCATGGGTGGAGAGCCGGTAAGAGAGAATGAGGTAGTAGAGACTCAGGTGAGTGAGCCTGAAGTTAGAGGTGAGGAGAATGATGTGAGCCCGAGGGAAGGGCAAGGTACTGAGGAAGAGGAGGAAAGTGAAGACCAGGAACCTTTAGTCCGACCTACTAGGAAGCGGAGGATGACTACGAGGGAATACCTTAGTTTGTTTATCCGACGGGACGACGGTGGTTCTTCCAGCAGGAGACGACCTCCTAGCTCGACCCCCGATGACTCTAGTGATGAGTAGAGACCGAGATGATAGCTAACCCATGAAGTCCAAGAGGAGTCCTGATTTTCTTATTTTGTAGTAGGCAATGCGGGATGCCAATTTGCCTTAGGATTTCAGGATAGTTAGTATTTTATTTGTTTCTTTTTCCCTGTATTTTGTCATGTTTTCGGGAATAGGGAAATTGTTTAGAATCGGAATTGGAATTTAGCTAGCCAAATTTTGGGAACAAAAATCTTGATGTAATATTTGTATGGCTCGCTAAAGTAATGAAAAGATCGTGTTTATTTCAAAGGAAAGGAGTTGAGAAAAGCATGCATGCTAGTCATGAGGCATAAAGAACATTAACCGCATATAGATTGCATGAGCATTCATTCATTCACATTATTGTTATGAAATTTCAACTTGTTACTCTATGTGTGAATTTTATTCTCCCTATGATTATATGGAATTGTGAAATTTCATTTCTTTCTAAGTTTGATTTCCAGATTTTCGCAACTTTTAAACTTTGTTAACAAATCTAGTCCTTTCGAAATCAAAATCTAAAAGATACTAAAAATTCATTAAATAATGTATAAACAGACGAAACCGACGGATTCGGAACCGGGACAAGAGTCTCTTCCGAATGAAGCCGATCAACCGGCTGCACCTCCACTTAACCCTCAGGGGGTTGCACCTCAGAATCAACAGGGCTGTGTTAAATGCGATTGGGCAATTGGCCAATCTTCTGAACACCTTCATTCAAAATCAGAATCCGGTTCAGAACCCGCACCCAGGGCGAAGTGCCCGGATTCGGCCCCACATCCACCCGCAGATCATCGGGAAATGACTGCAGAGGCACCGGCTCCACAAGAGGAGCATTCCTATAATGTGCCATTGCCGCCACCCCCGCCATACAGGAGACCCCCGAAGCTCCTTACCGGACTTTATTAAGAGCAACCGGTATTTTGATGGAGCATTCGGTAAACCAGATGAAGCCGAGGACTGGTTGGCTCAAGTTGAGCGTTCTTTTGCTGCATACGAGATTCCACCTTATCTGCAGTTGGAATATGGAACATATATGCTGAGGTACAATGCGCGGGTCTGGTGGGACTCCAAGAGAAGGAACTTGACTTCCCGGCCACTTGGGAAACCTTTCGCCGGGAATTTCTGAACAATTATTTTCCCTCCAGCTTGAGAGTGAAATATAGTGCTGATTTCCTCCATGTTAAGCAAAAGGGGAGGACAGTAGAACATATGAAACCGAATTCGTTCACTTGCTGCAGTATGCACCTGAGTCTTTCAGGGATAGTGAAGAATTGAAGAAGCAGGTATTTCTGGGAGGCTTAGATGAGGAATTGCGGATCAAGTTGGAAGAGTTTGGAGTTAGGACATATCCTGAAATGGTAGAGAAGGCCCGGGTAATTGAAGGGGCCAGAAAAAGAAGTACCAGAGCCTGAAAAGAGGGTATTTGGAAAGAGGCCATTCGACGCCTCGAGTTCAGGATTCAAAGGAAAGAGGTACAGACCGTACCAAGGATTCAAGGATGAGTCTAGTAGCAAGCCGACCCAGTTCAAGGCCAATGTCACATGTTGGAAATGTAAGGGAGCACACGCTCCTAGGCAGTGCCAGTTGTTGAAAAACAAATGCTATTTCTGTGGCGACGCTGGCCATATGGTTATACGTGCCCAAAGAAGCTGGCTGTGACTTGCTTTATTTGCAAGGAGAAGGGACTAGCCTCTGAATGTTCCCAGCGGAAAAGCGTGGCCGCTCGACCCTATGGAACTCCAAGTAATACCAACCCTATGAGGTCGGGTAACAAAAGTGGGAGCCGAGCAGCTTCAGCAATGCATGGGATGAGGTTATATAACTTCGAAGGCCAGTGGATGGTCGAGGAAGATGAGGAGGAAGATGTGGAATTGGCAGCTTTGGATCAAAGCGAAGGCGCTGATAGCGGCCTGGTGACAGGTTAGTAACAGAAACCCTCTTTAGCTAAAATTTAAGTTATAAATTTAAATTGTTGCCTGAATGAAATTGAATATGTTATGGGAAAGCTGGAAGTAGGAACCCTATGTAGATAGCCTTAAGAGTGTTGTAGGGTTCATATGTGATGGATATTTGTTGACCTCAGGACACATACGGGTGAATGGCGTGGAGGCTTATGTTTTATTTGACACGGGAGCGACTCATTCATTCGTCACCAATAGTTTGGCTAACCAACTGGGATTGCCTATAGCCACAACTACGGTTAGTTTGAGGATTAAGACCCCCACAGGAAGTGTTGTGTCAACCCGAGAATTGGTGAAGGATTGTCCGTTGGAAGTTCATGGACACAGCTCCAAAAGCGATTTAATAATATTGGAATGAATAAATACGAAGTTATCCTCGGAATGAGTTGGCTAAGCAAGGTAAAAGCGATAGTGGATTGTCAAAAGAAAACAGTGAGTTTCTATGATCAAATGGGAGAAAAAGTAGAATTTGTGGGAGAAACCCTAGTTCCGAGAAGGTTTGGTGTAAACTCGTTTGAGCTAATGATGGAGGATGAAGAGATAATACCGATTGAAGGTGTCTTGGATGAAGAGGAAACCCGTGAGGAAAGGATATACCGGGTAAATGAGTATTTGGATGTGTTTCCAGAGATCTACCGGGATTACCACCAAAAAGAGAAATTGATTTTGAGATTGTTTTGGCTCCAAACACGAACCGATATCCAAAGCACCATACCGGATGGCACCGGCTGAGTTGAAGGAGCTAAAGACACAGTTGCAAGAACTTTTGGATCAAAAATTTATAAGACCGAGTGTATCGCCATGGGGCGCACCCGTTTTGTTTGTAAAGAAGAAAGAGATCGATGAGATTGTGTATCGACTATCGGAGTTGAATAAAGTGACTGTCAAGAATCGGTATCCCTTGCCAAGAATTGATGATTTGTTTGATCAACTGCAAGGGGCTTGTGTGTTTTCACGCATTGATTTGCGTTCGGGATATCATCAGTTGAGGATTAAGCCTGAGGATGTACCAAAGACGGCTTTTCGTACTCGTTATGGACACTACGAGTTCTGGTGATGTCGTTGGCTGACTAATGCACCAGCTGCATTTATGGACCTTATGAATAGAGTCTATAAGCCACTTTTGGATAAGTGTGTGATAGTCTTCATAGACGACATCCTCATATATTCGAAGACCAAAGAGCAACACGAGGAACATCTTCGTTTGGCATTGCAAACCTTACGGGATAATAAGCTGTATGCCAAGCTGTCCAAATGTGATTTTTGGTTGGACAGAATATCATTTCTTGGACATGTAGTAACTGGTGATGGGATATCAGTTGACCCCGAAAAGATCAAGGCTGTAGTGGATTGGAAGCCACCGCAAACGGTTACCGAAGTAAGAAGTTTCTTGGGATTAGCTGGCTACTATCGCAAGTTTGTGAAGGACTTCTCTAAGATAGCCAAGCCACTGACTCAATTGACTCAAAAGAATGAAAATTCGTTTGGACGGATAAGAGGGAACAGAGCTTTCAGGAATTAAAACGACGATTGGTATCGGCCGATTTTGGTTCTACCGGACCCAGAAAAGTCCTATACGGTACATAGTGACGCCTCAAGGAATGGCCTTGGATGTGTCTTGATGCAAGAAGGAAGGTTATTGCATATGCTTCCCAATTGAGACCCATGAGCAGAACTACCCCATGATTTGAATTGCTGCCGTTGTCTTTGCTTTGAAGCTATGGAGACATTATCTATATGGACAAAGGTGTGAGATATACACAGATCATAAAAGTCTTAAATACCTGTTCACACAGAAAGAGCTAAACATGAGACAAAGGAGATGGCTAATTAAAATAAAAGATTATGATCTGGGAATAAATTACTGTCCAGGGAAAGTTAATGCGGTCGCGGATGCCCTAAGTCGGAAGAATCACGGGAAGTAGCCGCTTGATCACAAGTCAAAGAGATTTGATTAAGGAGTTTGAGAAGCTAAGGATTGAGTTCATAGACCAAAGCGCTGAGCTTGAGATATCCAACCTGGCACTAGAACCGACCCTCATAGAGAGAATCAAGAAGCCCAAAGGTATGACGAGGTGATACAAAAGATAAAAAGGGAAACCCAAGCAGGAAAGTACCTTGACTTTGCCATAGATGATGAAGATGTGATCAGAATGAAGGAAGACTGTGTGTACCAGAGGATGAGGAGTTGAGGAAGAAATAATGAGTGAAGCACATAACTCCGGATATACCATGCATCAGGCCAAAATGTATCAAGATTTGAAAAGCCGCTATTGGTGGAATGGCATGAAGCGAGATGTGGCAGATTATGTAATGAAGTGTCCAATGCCAACAGGTGAAAGTAGAGCACCAGAGACCGGGGATTGCTAAAGCCCTTACCCATTCCCGAATGGAAGTGGGATCAGATATCCATGGATTTTGTGTGTGGTTTTCCCAAGACTCCATCTGGTTGTGATGCAATATGGGTGATAGTGGATCGATTGACCAAGTCGGCGCATTTCTTACCCATAAATATGACCTACTCAATGGAAAGATTAGCCAAGATCTATATCAGAGAGATCGTAAGGTTACATGGCATACCTGCAGGGATTATTTCCGATAGAGACCCGAGATTTGTGTCCAAATTTTGGACAAGCCTGCAAAAGAGCTGGGCACTAAATTGCATTTTAGTACGGCTTATCACCCTCAGACGATGGACAGTCTGAGCGGACGATTCAAACCCTAGAAGACATGCTAAAGAGCGTGTGCCTTGAATTCAAAGGGAATTCAGATAGTCATGTGCATCTAATTGAATTTGCCTACAATAACAGCTATCACTCCACCATTCAAATGCCACCGTATGAAGCTTTGTATGGACGGCGCTGTAGATCCCCTTTGTTTTGGGATGAAGTGGAAATAGTTATTGGGTCGAAATTAGTACAAGAAGCCACGACGAATAGGTTGATTCAGCGGAAAATGAAAGAAGCTCAAGACCGGCAAAAGAGTTGGGCAGACTTAAAAAGGAGAGAACTTGAATTCAAGATAGGTGATCATGTGTACCTAAAGGTAAACCGATTAAAAGTATTAAGAGGATCGTACACAAGGGAAGTTGAGCCCAAGATACATTGGACCTTTTGAAGTCTTGGAAAGGGTCGGAGATCTGGCATATCGGCTAGCCCTGCCACCAAATTTGTCCGGGATCCACAATGTATTCCACGTATCAGTATTGAGGAGGTACGTTGTCGACCCGGAAAGAATTCTGGAGCTGGAACCAATTCAGCTGAAGGAAAACCTGACATATGAGGAACACCAGTGAAGATTTGGATAAGAAAACTCAAAGGCTACGAAACAAAGACATTCACTACGTTAAAGTGTTATGGAGGAATCATGCCTTTGAGGAAGTAACCTGGGAAGCTGAAGATGAAATCCGGAGGAAGTACCCTGAGATATTTGAAGGACAAGGTACGTCAGTTGCGTTTTGAGGACAAAACTTTATTTAAGGTGGGGAGGTTGTAAACCCCGGTATTCTCAGTAGTTAAGAAACCTCGGGAGTTGGAAGCGAAACCCTAATCCGGTCCAGTTTGAGTCCAGTGAAAGAAGCCTAGGAACCCTAAACCCGGCTTTCCTTCGGTTTCATAATAAAAGAAATTTTATAAAGTAAATGAAGTTGAATTATTGTTCTAAAGTATATTTTAGACCTTTGAAAGTTTTAAATTCGGGAATTTTTCACTTCTGGGCCTTCCCAAGCTCAATTACGGAAAAGCGTGCCCCGGGCTACGGATTCAGAAAAATGTTTCGGAATATTCATTAGAATCGTAATTTTATAAGGATTCCAAAAATATCAATTTCATAATTTTTCGAGCTATAAATATTACAGTTATAGCTTTTCCCGTGTTTTCGTTACAACCGGTAAAGTAGATGTCTTGTTTACTATTCACAAGTACAACCTACACTACACACACCCATACCCTATTCTTACATCCTTATAACTACTCATTTCAATTTTCTTTTCCAATGAATTTTGTCTCTTAATCAATTATCACATTTATTACATTTTGATTAACTAAATTATAAATATCAAAATTTCAAAACACACACACACACACACATGGAGAGGCCGACGCCCAACCCCACCCCCCCCCCGTTTTTCCCTCATTTGATTTATTTTTGCAATTTTTATTCATTAACAAACCCTAATTTACACATATATAAACACATTTTTCTCTCTCTCTCTTCATTTCACTTGTTTCAAATTTTTGTAAAAGAGAAAAACTCTCTCCTTCCTCCTCCTTTGTGCCGTGAGCTTTGCCCCCTCCCCTCTCACAAGTTCAACTCATTTTCTTCTCTTTTCTACTCCAAAACTCCTTTGGTATGTTGATTTTAGACCTTGTCTTCCTAGATCTTGTAATGGCAAGGCTATATCTTGTGTGTTTTCTCATTTAATCCCAATGAGCTCATGCTAGGGACATGAAAACACATGAACAAGAATATCAAGTCATCACAAGACATGGATCTAGTGTTTAGATGAGTTTATGTTAAGATATCATCTTGTTCATGCATGTAAAGTAGAGATCTTGTATATATATTAATGTTCATGCCATGAGATATATGATTCATGCATTATAGTTAGTAGATCTAAAGTTTAGACACCCACATTTTCATTTACATGTATGATCATATAGTTATTTTGATTTTCATGCATTGATGATCATAAAAATGTAGTCTTGTTCATGTAAAGGTGTGTTAGATAGTGGATCTTCATATATAGAAGGCAAGAACATTGAAAAAGAAAAGGTTTTGTCAAATATGAAATGTTGGAAATTCGGATGAAATTGAAACCCTACTTTAAAAACCTCCAAAGTCACTTTTAAACTCATATTTCACATGAAAAATGAAGGGTATGTGCAATAGGTATATTAAAGGAATTATTTCCATAAGTTTAGATGGGTTTAGGCATAATATAAATGTGAAACAATTAGTAAAGTTAGAATGAAAAATATTGATTTATGAATGTGTAGTCAAATTCGTATTTTTGGGTTATGCCCACATAAACACTTGGTATCTAAGCTTAGATGACATGTTTTATGAGCTAAATGAACTCTTGATATAATAGATATATTGGAGCCTCAATTTTTGATGCATTAAACAAGTTTTCTTATAGGGAAATTGCAAGAAAATAAAAATCTCAAAATTCGGATTTTTCTAAGTAGCCCATTCAAACACATATTTACTTAATGAAAAATGTGGATTTTTATGCATGAATGAAGGTCATGATTAATATGGATGTTGAGAACTCATTTTTAATTAAGTGACAAGTAAATTCTAAGGATAAAATCATAAAAGCATTAGGGGATGTAAGATTGGTAATAATGACTTGTTATAAGGAATCATTAAGGAAATTCATAATAATTAGGAATTCATAAGAGTCCATAATAAAAAATCATCAAAACCATGCATATATGGAGTTCATTACATGATACTCATGTTAGGAATTCATTCATATGCCATTCATGCATGAATCATCAACTAGGAACATTTCTTATCAAAAGCAAAACAAATTTTCGGAATTGGAGGATTTACGGAACAGATCTGATCCTACTTTTCCGTGACCTTAATGTTTTCAAAACTTGAAATTAATATTAGAAATAGATAGATCTTTCGAAGTAGATAGAGATCGATATAAAATTTGCGAAATTCCGAGTTAAAATGACCAAGTTATGGCCGTTTTAAGTCGGAACTTCCGCAAATAGCGAGAATTCCGAATTCATCTAGTCTAGATGCATAGTTTGGATTAGTTACATGATGAGAATCTCATTAGGATTATTCTTTTTGGTAGGTGATCCCGAGCAGGACGACACCTTACCGCCCGATTATTACTACTAGAAAAACCGGCGTCCAATGGCCGAGTGAGTATTACTTCCACTCTCAATTAATGATTGTGATTGTAATGTAGTGGCACTAGTGGTGTAGGCAAAGATAAAAATGAATATGCATGATGGGGTATATGGGAATTATATATGTATTTGTCTGCTGTTGATGCATGAATGGAACTTAAGAAATATCGAAACCGGGTGTTAAACTATTGACTGATTAGCTAGTATCTTATATTGAATGTTTGTGAACACTTGTTGGACACCTAAAAGAATTGAACTAATGTATATTCGACTGCAATGGTAATTGGATTCATTCATATCACGATGGGGATGGAACATTGGCATTGGTTGGTTTTTTGTGATCCATAAAACGAATATGTTGGTTAATCGTGATCCATAAAACGAAATATTGTTAGTTGACCATGAGCTTAAACGGCGTCGTACTGTATGATTCATTAATCTGCTAACGCGGGATGGAGGGCGCAAGTCCATTCACATATGATTTCCGGTTGGTCATATGTTTGTTGAACTCATTTGTTTGATGCATATACTTGCTTGAATAATCACTTGTTTGAATGAATTATACTTAATTGTGTTATGGAAGTTATTACTCACTAAGCTAGTTAGCTTACGCCCCCATAGTTTTTACTTATTGCAGCACAAGTTTATCTGGCTTAGGCCGAGGTAAGCCACAGCACAGGTACCGGAGATAGGAGTTTCCCATAGAAGTTTACTTCATTCTTTTTGTATAGACTTCTGTTGGAAACTAAAGGACTCTGGGTGACTGTAATGGACTTGATATTATTTTGCGGGGGAATGCCCCTTAGATTTTGTAAAATATAAATTATGTGTTTTGGTTTATTATCTATGGCTAATGAATGCCACGTTAAACTATTTAACTCCATTTGTTGAAGTATTCTATTGTCGTAAAGGAACGCTTTACATCTTTATAAGACTCCCGAAGGGCTTAGTGAGGAATTCGAGAGTCTTATCTAGTATGTGGCAGGCTGTTACGTTTCGGATACCCTATGGGGTGTGACAATATTAGATGAATGTAATGTCATATAACAAACATGTAAATTGAGAGATATAATAATATAATATTTTATAATATAGTTCAAAACCATATCAATCGAGCATATCATAAACCTTAGAGTCGATACCGAAACCAAAGCCTTAAAACGTATCAGAGTCAATCCTAAACCCTAGAAAGCTAACTACAATCAATTATGGTTTAATAATCCTGCATATTAGATGAATCAAATGAAGATAGAAACCTTAAAAATAAAGTGTTTAGGAAAACTTTTCACTAAAATGATAGAAGTTTTTGATACCCTAAGATCCCAAAACCATAAACAAAACAATTTTCATACTCGATCATTGGCACACAAATCGAGGCAACATAACTGGATAACAATTTATAGTAAAATAATATTTAATTATTCTTCTAATATCTTATATTATTTTATCAAGTTGTAAAAATGTCAAATTAAACCGAGTTTTACACATATCTTATTTTCTACCAATATTTAATTGTTATTTCATTTTACTATTTGTTACTATTCATTACTGTTCTTGACTATTCTTATCATACCTTATTCTTTCATTATCATACCCATTCTTACACACGCCATACATGTACATCACATTTCCTTATTTTTCTTTTCTTTTTTCTCTCTCTCTCTCTTCCCCTTTCTTTACTCAAGAAGAATATCCTCCTCCTCACTTCTATTAATACCTCATCTCCCTTCATTCTCACTCTTTACCTTCTCATTCTTAACACTCAAAATTCTCTCAATTTTCTCTTTTTCTTTCTCTCTTCTTACCATCGCTTTCTTCCTCTCTATTTCTCTCTTTCAATCTCCTTCTCTTCTCACACACATACTTACTTTCTGTACATTTTATTTAGGTAAATGCACTAAATACTATCTCTATATTATGTTTATGATCATGCATGTATGTCTTTATGCATGTTCCATAAAAAATTCCCCATGATGCTTAAGTGCTAAGGATGGAAATGCAAGATAACATACTTGTTTCATGTTACATTTTAAGTTTATGTTCTTGTTTACTTTATGCTTACTTTTGTGCATACTAATCTAACTTATATGTATTTATATGTATCTATATGAATATGTATATATAATTTGTAAACCCCCGAAGTTTTGTGAACAATTAAAGCTTAAACCCTAATTAGAAGTCAACTGGAATTCCAAAATCAACAAAACCCTAGTCTATCGTAACCGTTCAATCCGGAATCGTTGTTTAAGAAACCCTAAGAAAGTAAGAAAAGGATTAGTGAGTAGAATAGTTCATAATTATCTAAGGAAGCTTAAAAAGATCAGTTTAGTAAAAGCGCAACTCATTTTGAACCAGATCGGACACAGTTCTTGAAAATCGTGTCCGGGGGCTCGGAATAGTAAAAATATTCCAAATATACCATTAGACTCGTCAAAATATAAGATTTTTAAAAATATCAATTTCATAATTTTTCGGTAACTAAAAATATTAGATATCGCATTTATACGCATACTTTCTTATTACCGATACTTAAATTGTCATGTCTACTTTACATTACACTATTTACTACTATTCTACACTATTTATCTATCTCTACTTTTTCTTATAACCTACTCTTACAACCTATACCTCTCTTTCTTACAATTTTTATTTCCAATACAACTTCACATCTTTCATATCTTACTTTTAATTAACAAAATACAAAAAAAAAAAAATTTCCTCCCCCTTTCCCTCAAATTTGCCCCGGCCCCTCTCCTCTTTCTCTCCAATTTTTTTTTTATTTATTTAATTAACACAATTAACCTCCCACATTTTCCTATAAATACCCCTTCTTACTTCCACTTCTTTCACACCTTTCCTACACTAAAGTTACTCTTCCAAAATTCTCCAAGAATTCTCTCCTAAGAAGTTCTCTCAAGATTAGTTCTCTTAGGTAAGAATTCTTCAAAGTCCTCTTTATGTTCATTTACTTAGTATGAGCTTAGTGTGTGTTTTCTAAACCATGAAGGTTAAGGAAAGCAACAATAGATTCATACTTTGTTTTTATTCATGATCTAATTTCTTTATGTTACTTTTATATTTATAACTATCTAATATATATCTATGTAGCTATATATATCTTTTAGAACATATAAGCTCATTTGTTTTGCAATTTATTTACCTTCATATTGTTTTTAAGACTAATCTTTCTAGTCTTAGACTTGTCCTCATCAAGTCAAAATATTTTCTTTTTCTTTTTGGGACTAGTCTTTTCTTAGTCCCGGGATACCTTGATGAAGTTAAGATTCCAATACTTGATTTATTTCTTTAAGTTATTATATTTTCTTATGTTTTCATAACTCTATGATTCATATTCATGCATGAACATAATGATTCTTGTCTCAACAAAGATAAACAAGGAAAGGTTTTCTTAAAATAAAGATTCTTTTCTATAAATAAAAGTAGGAAGTAATTTTTCTAAAAACTAAGGAATCATCTTAACAAACTTAGAGGAATCATAAGAATTTAAGAATTTTTATAAACATACATGACATGGAAAGGACTTTTTGAAATAAACAAAAAGGTTTTACAAAAACTTCACTTTTCATCAAATGCTAGAAATACTTTTTGGAATGATCTCAAGAAACAAAAAATTATAAAATTGTTATTACTTTTTAAAAGTGTTGGGAACTAAGCTTAGAAAGTAAAATCATTCCATAGGAATTTAAAATTAGGAAAAAAAAAAAGAAATACTCATTTGAAATGACTTAAGATAGTTTCAAAGCAAAACAAATATTTCAAAAGATCTTACTTTTCAAAATCTTTAAAAGACTTTACTTTTTCATAGTTTGAGACAACTTCATTAAACTTCACACACTTGATATGAGGCACCAAATATATGTATATACATTTTAAGGATCTTACAAATTGTTATAATATCTATCTCTTCAAAGTAAGCTTTTGTTAAAAGAAGGAATTCAAGTTTATATAAATTCGTGGTGAATCTGGTCGCCACTTTTCCGGAACCCAAACAACTTAGTTTGATAAAAATAAGTTTAGAAATAGATAGATCTTTTCGAATAACTAGAAAACGATATATTATATGCGAAATTCCGAGTTAAAATGAGCAAAGTTATGGCAATTTTAAGTTGGAATTTCCCCTTATACGATTTTACCACGATTTTGAGAAAGATTTAGAATTTTCAAGAATATAAATTTTATGAAAGACTCATTTTGGGTATTTCATCTTGTTTAGGTGAAGAAGAAACTGAGATCACCTTCCCAAAAGATTACTTCGATTAGGATCTATCAACATGGAGTGAGTTAATCCCTTATTAAGTTACATTCCTTGTTTGTGCTTGTAAATAGTAGCACTAGAAATTAAGGAAAGATAAATGAACAATTGTTATGTGACTTAGATTTATAATTGGTGGAATGTAAGTTAAGAATATCAAAAGAAGAAGTGATTAAATGAAGTGTGATTCTTGTATTGATATGATGAAAATTGTGGTTGACTGCCTTTAACCTGAACTCAACATTATTTGGCTAAATATATATTGAAATTGATTCATGCATATCATACTTGTGAGTCACATTTGTTTCACTACTATTCTTCGTGTGGGGAAATGAGGAAGTGGTAGTGGTGGCTAGTAGGAACCGGAAAGTCTACATGGGCTAGTAGGAGCTAGGAAGTCTACAAGGCGAGCAGGAGCCAGCAAATTTGCAAATATTGATGGTCGTATGGGCCTGTAACCTCCCAACCCTCGACATGGAGAGCGTAAAATCCATGCTACACCTGATTTCTGGTTAATCATGTGTTTTGTTTGCTCATGTGATTGGTGCATTCTCATATGCTTGATTAAATACTTGTTTGTTATATAGGAATGTTCTGTAGATAAGGAATTATCTCACTAAGCTAGATTTGCTTATACCCCTATTGCTTTTTGTTACAATATGATTACCTTTGGTTGGCACCAAGGAGCCCCGTATGCCAGGTAAGAGTTTAAGCTACTAGGAGTTTTTGGGAGAAGTTATATGTATTGAGTTTTAAACATAGACTTCTAAGAAAATCTCTATAGTAGGATTTTGTTGTAGTTATGATTACTTTGTTAATAGACTTTTAAGGGGGGGAATGCCCCTAAGATGATGTAAGGAATCATTATTTGAGTGAAGATTTCATGTTTATTTATATAAGTTCTTGATTGCTTTTATTATCTACTTAAATGTAACACCCCTGTGAGTCTCCTACTATCTTGGAAGCACGCCTTGCATGTGATATCGAAGCTCTTGCATGACTAAGGTTGTCATTCATTTGCTTTAATATTATATGCAGCAGACTGCTACGTTTAGGGTACCCTCTGGGTGTGACATGATTTGTTGAGAAAAATTGCTTACTATCATCAAACAAGTTGTTTAAGCAAACAAATGAAATGCAACATACACATGGGCAAACAAGGCATATAGTTTTTCGGAAACTATATGTTGAATAGATTTATGCCCTCCATTCGTGGTTTGGTGATATGTAACCTCAAAACAAGTAGTTTTAGTTAAAAAGATTTATGCTTTCGATCAATATCGCCAAACATATAAAGTTTACTTGAATTGAGCCTTGCTTTTGGATCTTCCTCCAAGCATTTCCTTCATGTCGCCAAGCAATCACTTTCGGTCACTCCGCCAAGTGTTGCTTTCGACCTGAGCCACAATCCTTCTCACCCAAAGATAATAACCCAATGCAATGTGACTCACTTCATGGTATGCATGAATCCATTTATTTATGATATCATGACACCATTATTATCAGATTTAAGGAGATCAAAGAATCTCAAACAAATTAAGTGTTATACTAAAACAAACATTAAATCAATTCTGGCCACGATATTCTTAGGATTCTTTCAAAGAATTATTTTACATACATCTCCATTTGTCTTTTCTTAATTCTAATGCAACTAAATTACAAGCACAAATAAGTAAAGTATTTTAAGGAAATAAACTCACGATGCCATGTCGACTATTCTTCTACAAGGATGAGTCGCTCACACAATCCTCTTAATCAAAATAGTCCTCGGGTACGGGTATTCTTTCTCAGAATCACCTAGCCAAAGAAAATACCAAAAATGAGTATTTCTTGATGATATCCTTGAAATTTGACAAAACAATGTCATGAGAATGTCAAAGTTCGTATAAAGGAAAATTCCAATTTAAAATAGCCATAACTCGGTCATTTTAACTCGGAATTGCGCATATAATATACCAATTTCTATCTACTCGAAAAGATCTATTCATTTCTAAAACTATTTTTATCAAACTAAACCATTTAGGCCCTAAAACAGTGGTGATCATATTCACCACGGATTTTCTACCTCAAAAACAATTTTGTTTCAAACTTCAATTCATTCAAGACTTGATTGATAAATACTTAGTTATTTATATAGTTGAAAAATCCTCTTTTTATAGATACTTAGCTCATAATCATTCATGCTCAAGTGTTTGCTGTCCATCCATGTTTCTTAAGTAAAACAATGACAATTTGGTGTTTTAGAAATCTATAGTTTACAAGAAACTCATTTTGTAAATCTTTTAAAATGAATACTTCGATTCTTTTTTTTTTTCAAAGAATTTCTTTATGTTTGACTTATTATTTTTCCTATATGACTTTTTCGAAAAGCGATTTTCTTCTTTTCTAAATTCTCATATTAGTACTACTTTTCCTATTTATTTTCTACACCATTTTTCTTTGACCACTTGTTTGAAAAGATCTTAGTTTGAAAATTCCCATTCCTTTCTCATAAGGTTTTCTTTATTTATGCTTTCATAGAAATCATTTTTGAAAAACAAAGTGATATAGAAATGATTTAAAAGCTTTTCAAAACAAAAGTAGTTTCTTAAAATTGTAGTGAGTTCTTCTTAAAACTTGGAAAGGAATAACTTCTATTTTTGTTAAACCATAGATTTTATATTTCACATAAACTTATTTCTAAGTGATAAAATCTCCTTTTTTATCAAGTATTTTTAGAGCTTTAAGAAATTTGGACAACAATCTTAACGATATGATTCATGAGAACATAATAGCAAGAAAAAATAACATAAATAATAAATAAAGTCAAGTATTGGGAGTCTTAACTTCTTCAAGGCTCTCGGGACACAGAAGTAGACTAGTCCTAAAATAAAATGAAAGAAAGAAAAATTGTTTTGACTTGATGAGGACGAGTCTAAGACTAGAGACTAGTCTTAAAATAGTAAGAAATAAATAAATTGCAATGAAAGAAATAAATAAATTGCTTTGCATGAAAATAAATAAATTGCAAGTGAGCTTATATGCTCTAAAGAATATGTATATATATAGATATATAATATTTAGATATAGTAACAAAAATATGAACAGAATATTAACATAAACATAAATAGATTTCCATGAACAAGAACAATATATGAATATAGTGTAGCTTCCATATTTAGTTTTTGGAAACTCACACCATGGTCATGTAAAGTTACATGACATGAGGAGAAGAAAATATAAAGAGAAGTTTTACCTAAAGAAGGTTTTTGAAGTGTTATGTGGTTATGGATTTTATGTATGTAGAAAGTGGTTTTAGAATTATTTTGAGAGAGTTTTGGGAGGATATTTGGAGAGAGTTTTGAGATGAGAAATTGAGAAAGTTTTTGTAGAGAATTTATGAGTAGTAATTGTGTGAAAGAAGTGAAAGAGGAGGGGGTATTTATAGGAAATGAGAGTGAGTGAATTTTTGTGTGACTTAAATAAAAAAAATTGAAACAAAAATGAGATGGATGAATGTGAGGAGGAGGGGGGTGGTGCACCAGCCATGATTTGAGAGAGGGAGAGAGAGAGTTTTGTTTTGTATTTTTGTTAAATAAATATAATATTAAGTAAGGTAGATGTGAAATAAAGTTATGGAAAAGGTAAAAAGTAAAGGTTATAGGTTATGGTGTTTGTAAGAGTAGGTGTAAGAAAAAGTAAAGATAAAAGATTAGTGTAGAATAATAATGAATAGTGTAATGTAAAGTAGACATGACAATTTAAGTACCGGTAGTAAGAAAATACGCGTATAATTGCGATATCTGTTATTTTTAGTTACCGACAAATTATAAAACTAATATTTTTGAAATCCTTATATTTTAACAAGTCTAATGGTATATTCAGAACATTTTTACTATTCTGAGCCTCAGGACACGTTTTTCAAGAACTGTGTCTAATCGAGTTTAAAACGATTTACGGTTTTATTAATCTGATCTTTTTAAGCTTTCTTAGGTAATTACACACTATTCTATATACTAAACTCTTACTTACTTTCTCCGAGTTGCTTATTCGGGATTGCCGAATTTAAGCTATTATGTCTAACTAGGGTTTTGTTGACTTTAGGGTTCCGGTTGACTTCCAGATTAGTATTTTAAGATAAACCAATTTCAAAAATTTGGGGGTTTACACATATAGTCTTCTTCAAAGAGTTCACCATGAAGGAATGCATTTTTTTCATCAAATAGTTGTAATGGCCAATCAAAATTTGCAGCTAAGGATAACAAGACCCGGACTATATTGATTTTGGCTACATGTGCAAATATCTTAATTTAGTCAGTTTCATAAATGTGGGTATATCCTTTTGCCATCAATCTCGCTTTAAAGCATTTGATCACACCATCAGCTTTATATTTCACAGTAAAGATCCATTGACACTTAACTATTTTTTTGTTTTCCATGGGATAGTCAACTAGCTCCCAAATTTGGTTCTTTTGCAAGGAGGCCATCTCCTCATTTATTGCAGCTTTCCATCTTGGATCAGTTAAGGCTTCCTGCATACTATTAGGTATAGATACAATAGATAATTGATTAACAAATGATTAATTTGTTTATCACAAGCAATGTGTAGAGATATAATGGTTTATAGGATATCTTACTTTACTAGACAACCGAGGTTCATATATAGGTTTTGTATACCTTTACTGAGACGTTGTGGTAACTATCTCCTTGACAAATCTGGCACCGTATGGGGAATATCCTTAGACAACAATTGGTTTGGGGTATCAATTAAGAGAGAGTCATTTTCACTTTGATCTAAGGTTTGACAATTAAGCTCTAACTCATCCACTTCGATCCTTGTTGTTTCATTGTGGAGGGTATCACCACTTAAATCAAAGTTTTGACTAAGGTCACCTACATTTTGAACAGATACTACCACAACCTCTTCCTCAAGGTTGTATATAAGAGTTTGGATTTCTGCAATATTCTCCCCCTAAAAGTCAAACTTAGAGAAATACATAGTATCTTCATGAAAGACAACATCCATAGTGATAAACATGCGTTTAGTAGGGGGATGGTAGCACCTATATCCCTTTTGACAAATAGCATATCCAACAAATTTGCATTTCAAGGCTCGAGGCATTAACTTATTGCATTGGTGTTTAGGAAGATGGACATAAGCAACACATATGAAGACATGAGGTGGAAGGTTTAGGATTGTTAGTGCAACAACAGCTTTTGCAAGTGCTTGGAAGGGTATCTTAAAGTTGATAGACTGAGATGGAACATGATTGATGAGGTATGCTGCAGAAAGAACAACTTCACTACAATAACATAAAGGCATGTGAGCCTTGATAAGAGAAGCACGAACAACCTCCAATAAGTGTCTATTTTTTCATTCATCCACACCATTTTATTGAGGTGTATTTGGACAAGTGGTATGATGGATTAAGCCATGAGGGTCCAAAAGATTTTTAAGTTGCGAATTGTGGTATACAAAGATAGCGCTTCATGATGTTAGGAGTAATGGACATCAGCAGCCATTGTTTCACCTTCTGATTTACAACATACCATTTTTCATATCCCTTATCTGATACAACAAGCAAAGTAGATTTGCTCATGATGTAAGAGAGTTTTTCACGTTCAACAATGTGCATCTCCATCAATTGAGACCACATATCGTAATTTGTTTCAGTAAGTTGAATGCTTGCATTGAAGGTACCTTCAGGCTGAATAAGAATTTGAACAGATTTGGCTCCAGAGAATTTAATGTTTTCACTCATTTTTTTTAAATAGAATTTCGGGATGAATTTCTAGGTTTGGGTGGCAAAGGTTTTCAGAACCTCACGTGGCTCTAATACCATGAAAACGAATACGACAAACTGATGTATATTTTTTTATTAAGTCCTTATAGGCTGAAACATACAAAGTATATATATAGGGTTAGAATCCCCAATTAGTTCCCTAGAAATTTGACTATTCAACCTCATATTCAATGTTTATGACTTTACACACCTTTATAAGGAAATAACATTTATTGGTATTTAATCTCCTATTCAATGTTTATGACCTGTACACACCTATAAAATTATAAGGAAATAACATTAATTAGTTATCTTTGACAATTTCAACAAATCATGAATAATCTCAACATTTACTTTTCATGGAGACTTGTCCATATTCAAGTCATAAGGAGACTTATCCATTTCAAAATCATGGGGAGCCTAGTCTAAACTCTAAAACTGCTATTTTATTTAAGTTACCTTAGTGACTTATCCACTTCAAGTCCCAGGAGCCTTATCCTAATTTTAAGACTCTCATTTTCCTTTATGTTATCCTTATGTTTATGTTTCATTAATCAAGAATTTATTTTTCTTATGTTCATGTACATAAAATGCTCTTGGTGATGTTGTTGAAAACCATAAACTAAAATTTTGAACTAAAATGCCATGATGGCCAAAAGTCTCCAAATTTAAAAGCAAGAACAAGACGATGATTGTAAGATTGTCATCATATTCTCTTATTTAGAAAGCCTAGCATAAAAGTAAGAGATTCATGTAGTTATGAACCTCTATAACTTGAAAATTCTTTATTATGTAAAATATATTCTAAAACTTGATTTTTGAAAAAAAGGCCGTAACTTGTAGAAATGAATGGGGATGTGAAATTTTGATTTATTTTCTCAAACCAACTTGATTTTAGTGTTTCAAAAATAATCAACCAAACTAATAACTCATGCTCAAAATTTTAATTGTGTCAAGAACCTTAGTTCATCAATAAAGTGTGAAACGTCATTTCTCAAACTTGATCTACAAAATCTTACAAAGCAAGAAGTGATCACACTAAAAATGTTTTGATCTTTCTACCAAATATAGAGGGAATGGTTAAGCTTTATTATAAAAATGTCTTAAGAAAATTTTTATGAGCTACATCACTAAGTTCATGACTATGTAATGAACCATTATTCATATTTCAATTATAATTGAACATAAGCATAATAAATATACACCTTAAAGAGTTTTATGTAGAGGGAAGTCTTTGGAAAATGCCAACATGAAGTCAAAATATAAACTAGAGTATTCTAACCCTTACTATTATGAGACCTTAGAGACCTCATATGATCAAAATAACCTTAGAAATAGATAGAATATTTGAAATAGGTAGAAAATGACTACTCATATGCAAAAATAAGAGTTAAAATGACTTAGTTATAGTTGTTTTAAAGTCTAACTGGGCTATCGAGAAATATAGCAAAAATAGAAACCATAGAAGTAAAAGATTAGATGAAATTGATTTGAAATACTCATTTTGGGTTTTCCTTAGTTCAGGAGACGAGGATCTCGGAGCCACATTTCTAAAAATCACTTCAACTAAGGATTGCACCATGGACAAGTGAGTTTTTTCTTATGATTTCATTATTTTGTTTGTGCTTGTAAAAGTAGTTACTTTAGTTGCTAAGAAAAGATAAAATAAATGTATTTTGGGATATCTTAGGTTATGTATGTTTTTATCTTGCATGATAAAGTGAATGTTAAGTATATCACAACTTTGAATTATTTGTTTAAGTGCTTTTGATTACTTACATGTATGTTTGCTTAGTATTTGTTAATTATTTGATCACCCATTACCGAATTGTAATACAGCTTGGTATGATTAAAAGAAATGGTCACGCTTTGCATTTGTTGCATCACATTACTGAAGATTGCTGCTCCTACGCGAAGATCTAGAAAGCCTATTATTTCTGCCATGGGCTTTGGTATGCTTCCCCTTAAGAAAATTATAGATATTCAAGGAATGTGTCCTCAAGGAAGAGCCATGTCGGTCGATCGATATGAGCAAGTGCTCGAGGACTAGCAGTAGAGGATGTGGAAAACCTCAATTGGAATTCCCTAACCCTTATTATGAAGGGCGTAAATCCATTCTATTTATGGTTTCCAAATTACCACATACACTTGCTTATATCATGTGTGTGTTGCATAGAATATGTTTGAAAATAATAAACTTGCTTAACTTTGTTTGTTACTATGCGAATGATGGGAAATATCTCACTAAGATAAATGTAGCTTACTACATAACAATTTGCCTCTTGCAGGGAAAAAAAGTTGGGATTGGGATAAAATCCGAATGTAGAGTGTGCTAAAGATCAAGTCAAGGTAGCTAAAGGATTAGAAGAATTTAAAACTTGATTTCTTCTTTCTTAGATTGTCCTTTCACTTAAGTAATTTCTATGTAGTTAGAAGATAAACTTAATCTTACATTATCTTATATTTCGATAGGATATTCGATTTTGTATGATCATTGTCGTCTGTGGAAATATCTATTCCTAAAACTATTTTCATTATAATTATATATATGTATACCACAATAAGAGAATAAATAATTAAAGTCTTGTAAACTCTAACTTGTAAAGCAGTCCTCATATTATGAGTGCACACATGATACGATGACTTTAGGGTAATTCTATTAGGCCCCCTACCAGGGACATGACAAAATCTCCTAGTGGCTGCATATTGACTTGGAAGACCAAATTATCCAAATCAAAAGAGATTTTATGAGATTTTATGTGTTGTTTATATAATGGGTTTAGGTATACTTCCATAATTACTTGTATATATTTTTTTCTCTAATATTGTGCATTGTATTATTCAATTTAGAGATTTAAGATTTCATCTTAACAAGTGGTATCTAGGTAACCATGTGCTAAACTAGAGCCATAAGACGGTTAGAATTAAAAATTTGTATAATAATCTCTTCCTTAGTCCTTGAAAGTTGGGATTTTCAATAGATTAACATGAACAAATAAAAATTAAGATTCTAGGTCAATATAGAAATGTTTTTGGTTTTATTCATCTAACAATCGTGTTGTACTAATGAAAGATGAATAAATTTGCATTTTTTTAATATGAATGTAATACATGTTTGATAATCTATTGTTGATTCAAGAAATTATCTATTATTGAAGGTTTTTGTATTCTTGAAGCATGTTTACAGCTTGATTATAAAAAGCTCATGATGCACACGCCTTTATGATCTTATTATCGGAGTTTTGTACAATCAACTAGCTAACTTGCAATGCAAGTAATGTAAACCCCCGAAGTTTTGTGATCAAATTAAAGCTTAAACCCTAATCAGAAATCAACCGAATTTCCAAAGACAACAAAACCCTAATTTATTGTAATAGTTTACGTTCGGCATCCCCGTTTAAGAAACTCTAAGAGAATAAGAAAGAGTTTAGTAAGTAGAATAGTTCGTAATTATCTAATGTAGCCTAAAAAGATCAGTTTAGTAAAACCGCGACTCGTTTTGAACCCGATCGGACACAGTTCTTGAAAAACGTGTTTTGAGGCTCGGGATAGTAAAAATATTCTGAATATACTGTTAGACTCATAAAAATATAAATTTCGTAATTTTTCGGTAGCTAAAAATATCAGATATCGATTTATACGTGTATTTTCTTACAACCGGTACTTAAATTGTCATGTCTACTTTACATTATACTATTTACCACTATTCTAAACTATTCACGTATCTCTACTTTTTCTTACAACCTACTCTTACTACCTATACATCTATTTCTTACATACTTTCTTTTCCAATACAACTTCACATATCTCATTTCTTACTTTTAATTAATCAAAAGACAAAAAAATAAATTTTCACTCCCTCTCTCCTCTCTAATTAGTGCTAGCCACCCCTCTTTTTCTTCCCATTTGTTTTATTTTTCATTTATTTAATTAACACAAATTATCTCCTACATTTTCCTATAAATACCCCCTCATACTTCCACTTCTTTCACACCTCTCTTCTACTAAAGTTACTCTACTAAAATCTCTCCAAGAATTTCCTCTCAAGAAGCTCTCTCAAGATTAGTTCTTTTAGGTAAATTTTCTTCAAGAATTCCAATATGTTCATTTACTTAGTATAAGCTTAGTGTATGTTTTCTAAACCATGAAGGTTAAGGAAAGCAATAATAGGTTCATACTTTGTTTTTGTTCATAATCTAATATTCTTTATGTTGCTTTTATGTTTATAACTAGCTAATATATCTATATAGTTATATGTATTATTTAGAGCATATAAGCTCATTATCTTGCAATTTATTTACTTTCAAGTTGTTTTTAAGATTAGTCTTTCTAGTCTTAGACTTGTCCTCATCTAGTCAAAACATTTACTTTTTTCTTTTGGGACTAGTCTTTTCTTAGTTCTGGGATACCTTGATAAAGCTAAGGTTCCAATATTTGATTTATTTCTTTATTCTTTCAAGTTATTATGTTCTTTTATATTTCCATAACTTTATGATTCATATTCATGCATGAACATAATGAGTTTTGTCTCAACAAAATAAATGAGGAAATGTTTTCTTAAACTAAATATTCTTTTCTAAATAAATGTAGGGAGTAAGTTTCTTAAAAGCTCATAAACATGCCTAGAAATGACTTTTCTTAAATAAACAAAATGTTTTATAAAAATTCACTTTTCATTAAGTGCTAGAAATTCTTTTGGAATAATCACAAGAAACAAAGATATTCTTTTATGAAATTGTTACTACTTGTTGGAATCTAAGCTTAGAAAATAAAATCATTCCATAGGAATTTAAAAAAATTTCAAGAAATTAAATTTAGGAGAAAGAAATACTTATTTCAAATAACTTTAGATCTTTTCAAAGCAAAAAAAATATTTCAAAAATTCTAAAGTTCAAAATCTTTCAAGACTTTACTTTTTCATAAATTGAGACAACTTCATTAACTTATACATTTGTTATGAGTCAATACATATATGTATATACTTCTCAAAAAAGTTTATAAAATATTTGGAATATCTATCTCTTCAAGTGAGCTTTTAATAAAAGAAAGAATTCAAGTTTATTTAAATTCGTGATGAATCTGGTCGCTGCTTTTTCGGAATCCAAACGACTTAGTTTGATGATAATAAGTTTAGAAATGGGTAAATCTTTTCGTGTAGGTAGAAAACGATATATTATATGCGAAATTCCGAGTTAAAATGAGCAAGTTATGGTCATTTTAAGTTGGAATTTCCTCTTATACGATTTTATCGCGATTTTGAGAAAAGTTTAAAATCTTCAAGAATAGAATTTCATGAAAGACTCATTTTTGGGTATTTCATCTTGTTTAAGTGAAGAAGGACCCGTAAACGTTTTTCCGAAGGATTACTTCGATTAGGATCTACCAACATGGAGTGAGTTAATTATTTCCTATGTTACATTTCCTTGTTTGTAAATAGTGGCACTAGAAATTTAGGAAAAGACAAATGAACAATTGTTATGTAACTTGAATGAAAAATTTGTTGAATGAAAGTTAAGAATATCGAAGGATGATATGTTTAAATGAAATGTGATTTTTGTATTGATATGGTGAAATTGTGGTTGATCACCTTTAATATGAATTCAACATTATTTGGTTAAGTGTATATTGAAATTAATTCATGCATATCATACTTGTGAGTCACATTTGTTTCACTACTATTCTTCGTGTGGGGAAACAAGGAAAGTGGTAGTGGTGGCTAGTAGGAGTCGAAAAGTCTACATGGGCTAGTAGAAGCTAGGAAGTCTACAAGGCGAGCGGGAGCCAGCAAATCTGCAAATATTGATGGTCGTATGAGCTTGTAACCTCCTAATCCTTGACATGGAGGGCATAAAATCCATGCTACACTAGATTTCTGGTTAATCTTGTGTATCTTGCTTGCTCATGTGATTTGTGCATTCTCATATGCTTGATTTAAACAACTTGTTTGCTATATGGAAATGTTCAATAGATAGGAATTATCTCACTAAGCTAGATTTGCTTATACCCTTATAACTTTTTGTTACAGTATGATTATCTGTGGTTGGCCCCAAGGAGCCTCGTATGCCAGGTAAGAGTTTAAGCTACTAGGAGTTTTTGGGAGAAGTTTTATGTATTTTAGTTTTGAACATAGACTTCTAAGAAAATCTCTGTAGTAGGCTAATGTTGTGGTTATAATTACCTTGTTAATAGATTAGTTGAAACAAGACTATTAAGGCGAGGGAATATCCCTAAGATGATGTAAGAAGTTATTATTTGAATGAAGATCTTATGTTTATTTATATAAGTTCATGCTTGCTTTTACTATCTACTTAAACGTAATACCCCTATGAGTCTCCTACTATCTTAGAAGCACGCCTTGCATGTGATATCGAAGCTCCTGCGTGACTAAGGTTGTCATTCATTAGCTTTAATATTATATGCGGCGGACTGCCACGTTTAGGGTATCCTCCGGGGCGTGACAGTTTAAGTTGGTATCAGAGCGCAAGTTTTAGATAAAAGATTGTAGAAATAGACTTTAAGATAGATAGTAATAAGTTAGAACTCAAGCTTAAGATCTGATCCCCTTTTTGTTTTATTTGATAGCTAACCTTCCCCGAAGTTAAGGAAAAATCCCGACATTTCCTTAAGGACCCAGACGAGACCTTTGTGAACTAACGTCTTAGGCTAAGAGTTGTCACGCCCCGAAGTGTGCCCTATACATGACAGTCTGCCACACTCAACATTTAAACTCAAGTAAGACAACCTTAGTCTTTCCATGAGTTTGAACATCGGGTGTAAGGCTCGCTCTCAACATTATAGACCATACTTTGCTTCGTAGTAGCTTAAGGAGACATACATAGCAGCAAGAACGTAAATCATGAACGACTTCAGAGAATTATTATATTACATGAACTAGGGGGCATACCCCCGATACAATACTAAGAATTCTCAAGCTCACAAAATTACTTGTATTATCCTTCGAACACTGGTTCTTGGAAACAGGATTAGAAGTTCATTTCTACTTTTAACACCCGGCCTTAACAAAAGCTCCTCAACCTCTAAGAGCTGTACCTGATGTCCATGGGTCTTTGGAGATAACCAAAGGTATCATACGCAATATGCAAAGGAAACTATTGGGGTATAAGCTACACTAGCTTAGTGAGTGAAAACTTCCGAATCACAATTAATACAAACATTCAAGCAAGTAATTAATCAACCAAGTGAAATGCATCGAACAAGTAAGTTCAACAGACATATGACCAGCCGGAAATCATATGTGGACGGACTTACGCCCTCCATCCCAGGTTAGCAGATTTACGAATCCTGCGGTACGATGCCATTTAAGCTCACGGTCAACTGAATAACATTTCATTTTATGGATCACGATTAACCAACATATATTCGTTTTATGGATCACGATTAACCAACATATATATATTCGTTTTATGGATCACGAAAAACCAACAAATGCTAATGCTCCATCCCCATCGTGATATGAATGAGTTCAGTTATAATTGAGGCCCAATAATAAATTAATCCAATTCTTTTAGGTGGCCAAGCAATGCTCATAGACAATCAATTCTAACTCATCTCTACACATCCACTAACTTATCACCCGGTTCCGATATTCCTTAAGTTCAATTTCGCATATCAGCAATAGACAATCATAATTCCCAACTAACCCCATCATACATAATCGTTCTTTTTATCTTTTCCTAGCAACTAGTGCGGCTATCATTACAATCACAAGCAATAATTGAAATCGGAAGAGAAACTCACTCGGCCATGGTATGCCGGTCTCTTAATAACGGTGGTCCGGTGATACGGTATCGTCGTGCTCGGGATCACCTACCAAATAAGAATAGCCTAATAAGAATCTCATCCCTAAACTAATTCAAGGTAGGTATCTAAACTACACAAAATTGGAATTCTCACCATTTGCGGAAGTTCCAACTTAAAACGGCCATAACTTGGTCATTTTAACTCGGAATTTCGTAAATTTTATATCGATCTCTATCTACTTCAAAAGATATATCTATTTCTAGTATTATTTTCATGTTTTGAAAGTAGTAAGGTCACGGAACAGTGCGATCGGTTCTGTTCTGCCCCTTTCTCAAATCCGAAAAATTGTTTTGCATTTGATGAGAAATGTTCCTAGTTGATGATTCATGGATGAATGGTATAGGAATGAATTCCTAACATGAATGCCATGTAATGAACTCAATATGTGCATGGTCATGATGATTTTTGATGATAAACCCTTAGGAACTCCTAATTGTTACAAAATTCCATAAAAGTTATTCCTAAAAAGCTATCCTTCCCAATTTTACATTCCTTAGGGTTTCTTTGATTTTTGTTTTTGAAATTCACTTATTATCTAATTAAAAATGAGTTCTTAAAGTCTATATTAATCATGGCCTTCATTCATGCATAAAAATTCTCATTTTTCATTTGGTAGACATGTTTTTAAACAAGCCCCTTGCAAAAATCCGAATTTTTGAAATTTCATTTTCTTGCATTTTTCTTATGAGAAATCTTGTTTAATGCATTAAAATTTGAAGCTCCAATGTATATATTATCTAAGGACTTCATTTAGCTTATAAAACATCCAATTTAGACTTAGATACTATGTGTTCTTGTAGGCATAGACCTAAATTACGAATTTGACTATTGATCCACATATCAATATTTTTCATTCTAACTCCACCACTTGTTTTACATTCTTATCATGCCTAAACTCATCCAAGCTTATGAAAATCATTCTTTCAAGATATCTATTACACATACCCTTCATTTTTCATATGAAATATGAGTTCAAAAGTGGTTTTGGTGGCTCTTAAAGTAGGGTCCTAATTTCATCCGAATTTCTAACTATTCATATTTGACAAAGCCTTTCATTTTTCAATGTTCTTGCCTCCTATATATGAAGATCTATTAGCTAACATCACTATACATATACAAGACTACATTTTTATGATCATCAATTCATGGAAATCAAAATAAACCTATGATCATGCATGTACATGAAGATGTGGATGTCTAAACTTTAGATCTACTAAATATAATGCATGAATCATAGATCTCATGGCATGAACATCAATATATATACAAGATCTCTACTTTACATGCATTAACTAGAAGATATCTTAACATAAGCTCATCTAAACACTAGATCCATGTCTTGTGATGGCTTGATATTCTTGTTCATGTGTTTTCATGTCCCTAGCATGAGCTCATTGGGATTAAATGAGAAAACACACAAGATATAGTTTTGCCATTACGAGATTAGGAAGGATCAAAGCTTAAACTAACATACCAATGGAGATTAAAGGAGGAAATGGAGGAGACTTGAGTTGAAAATGTGAGGGAAGGAGGAGGGAAGGCTCACGGCATTCCAAGGGGAGGAAGAGAGAGTTTTTCCTCTTTTGTAAAAATTGAAACAAGTAGAAATAAAGAGAGAGAGAGAGAAAAATATGTTTATATATGAAATGAATTAGGGTTTTAGTTAATAAAATGGAGTTAAATAAAACAATTGAGAGGGAAACAAGGGAATGGGGGGGGGGGGGGGGGGGGCGCTTTGAAAAGAAAATATAATTGAGTAGTTGTAAGGATGTAAGAATAGGGTATGGGTAGTGTGTAGTGTAGGTTGTACTTATGAATAGTAGACAAGACATCTACTTTACCGGTTGTAACGAAAATACGGGAAAAGGCTATAACTGTAATTTTTATAGCCCGAGAAATTATAAAATTGATATTTTTGGAATCCTTATAAAATTACAGTTCTAACGGATATTCCGGAACATTTTTCTGAGTTCGTGGTCCCGGGGCACGCTTTTCTGTAATTGAGCTCGGGAAGGCCCGGAATTGAGAAATTCCCAAATTTGAAACTTTCAAAGGTTTAAAATATGCTTTAGAACAATAATTCATGTTCATTTACTTTATAAAACTTCTTTCATTATGAAACCGAAGGAAAGCCGGATCTAGGGTTTCTAGGCTCCTCTCACTAAGTTGGAACTAGACCGATATAGGGTTTCGTTCTCCGGTTTCCGAAGTTTGTCCGATTACCAAGAGAGTTAGGGTATATTTTATTATTATTATTATTATTATTATTATTATTATTATTATTATTATTATTATTATTATTATTTTTTATTATTATTATATAATAATAATAATAATAATAATAATAATAATAATAAAATGGGTAATGAATAATAGTAAATCGTACTGGAAAACTCACTAAATTCCGGTATTAATGAGATACAATCAAATTTGCAAACTCACATACCTCTAGCCATTTGAAAATTCGAAGAACTAATAATTCAAAGATCCTTATAGAAATATGAATCTAACGGCATTAATAACATATTCACTAACATTTCCAACCCCCAGGGCGCGCTTTTCGAAGTCGGCACTTAGCCGGATTGGAATAGATCGAAACCCCATTGGTCTCACCCCTTTCAAGCATCCTAGGCCTAATACGAACCAATTACACCCTTATCTCATATTCTGACTCCTTGGTTTAGGAACACGGAATTGTCGGACCTACACTATAGAGATTCTAGGGAGATTCAGGGACTTAGGTTTTTCGGTTGACCTTCCGGCTCACACCTTCGCAAGCTTGGAAACGGATATTTTATACCTTCATGACGTATCTGATTGGTGAGATTACTTTAAGGTCGATTTTTATAAGAATTTAATATCTCACAATGTTCTCGGAATTCTTTGGGTTGAGCTTTATTCCCTGTGGTTAATCACTATTTACTCCTTAGAAATCTGTCCTAGGGCTCTATTTTATCCGAATCTATAAGTTGGAGTTAAATATAGAATTTTTCGTACGGAGAGGTTCTCAGAATGGAAGTATATTAAGTTTCCATTTTATTTCTAAGGCTCCTTATTTTTCTCATGATTTAGAATTTTTTGGATTCGTTCGAAATTTGGGATTTATAGAAGTTCAGTTTTAATTCGGAGTGACTTTTAAGGTTTTATTTCCAAGGTTTATCTTTAGAATTATTTATTGAAATTTTCCAGGGCTTGCAAGAGTCCTGTGTGAGGAATCCGCATTAGTTGGAAGTCCCTGAACTGCCTACAAGATGTTTAAGTTATGGAGGAAAGGATTGAGACATTCCTTGTAGAGAAACTTGCCCGGAGAACTAAGGTTTGATGCCTTGAGCAGACGAAGGTGGAGTGACGTGGAAGTGATCTACGTGATCAAGAGAATGATGGTTTTCATGTATAGAGAGACCATGTTGCAACAGATGACCTTTATCCTAAAGGCGGAAAGAGCCCGACAAGAACTAGACTTCCGAACTTGGAATAAGTTAAGACCCTTTTACATCTACGCACATGATGAATTAGCAGACCACACCGACTGGCTAAGGGCGGATGCCAAAGAACGATTTTACTGGTATGCCGCCTACCAATGTATTGTCTCCATGCTATCGGAATATAGTACCCAACTAAACTCTATCGGGATGCAGTTGGACGTGATCCCAAACGAAGACTTCACCATGGAAGAGGCCCAAGGGAATAAAGGGAATGGAGAGACAGAAGGTAACCCTGAAGAAGACTTGAATGAAGACTCGAAACGTGAGGAGACTCAATTCGCATCCCTTTGGGAAGATAGCCCTTTGATCCCCAGTCAGGTACCTCCCTGAAGGTTAAGCCAAGATGTTCCTATGGAGACCGTTGCGAGGAATAACCCAGTAATGATCTTCGATTCTGAAGAGGAGGGGAGAAGAGATAATCTACGATGGAGGAATGCTTTTGAACCAAGTAGATTCCTAAGAAGCAGATCTCAAACCCCTACCGTAGCAGTGGCACTTGAGGGAGGAGACCCAGAAGGATAGGAGGCAACGAATGGCACTACTTGTGGAGAAAGGATTTCTATACATGATGATGTATGGCCGTCTCAGGCAGAGATCACGTCGAGGTACCGAGGAAAGAGGATGACCGTGAGTCAATATCTGTGACAGTTTGTCAAAAGGCACAAAAATTCCACTAGTTGAAGTATGAACCCAGCACCGTCCCCGTAAGGAAAGGAAGATTGAAGAAGGCAGAAGTGAAGGAAGGGAGCATAACCCGACAAGTCCAACCAGGCCTTTTCCTAGGCATATCTTTGTTGAAGTGCATGAATGTTTTTGCTTTTAATGATTATGTTTTAAATATTTCCTATTTGAACAATTATCTTTTATTGAGAATGGTTTTAACCTTCTCAAAGTTATGTAAGGATTATTCCCCTCTTTTATTTTAAATGCAAAGTACTTTGTGTTGATTTAATGATTTTTGGATTTGATTACCTTGAATATTTTCTATGCAATTTTCAATATTTCCGATCTTTTTCCCTTGTTGCAAAGATTTAAGAAGTCTAAAACTAGAGTAAATCAACATACGAGGTAGGAGAGGTAGAAGATGTGAACATCATGCTTCCAATAATGTACTAGCAGAATCGGAAAATCCCTCGCCAGGATAGCAAGCGGTACCACCAAATCCCTCACCAAACTAACAAGGTGACGTTTGGGCTGCCATCAACCAACTAGCCGGTCTAGTTAACAATTTTATGCAACATGCACAAAACATGCCACCACCGGTTGCTAATGCACCTAAGGCGACCGTTAAGGCACCTGCACCACCAGAAGCTGAACCTCAGACTGTTCCTTTGCCAGCACCACCGCAGCCTTGACCTTACAGAAGTTCCTTACCATACTTCATCAAGAGCAACAGATATTTTGATGGAAGTTTCGGAAAGCCAGATGAAGTGAAAGACTGTCTAGCACAAATAGAGAGGTCATTTGCTGCATATGAGGTACCCCATCATCTTCACCTGGATTATGGCACGTACACGTTAAGATTCAATGCCAGGATATGGTGGGAGTCAAAAAGTAGAGAACTGTTGCCACTCGTGACCTAGGCGACCTTCCAAAGAGAGTTTTTGGAAAATTACTTTCCTGGGAGTTTGAGGGTATAGTATAGTGGAGACTTCCTTCATATATCTCAGAAAGGCAGGATGGTAGAGCAATACGAGACGGAGTTTCAGTCGTCTACTCCAGTATGGGCCTGAATCCTTCAGGCACAGTGAGGAATTAAAGAGGCAAGTATTTCTGAGTGGCTTGGACGAAGACTTAAGAATGCATCAGGGAGTTGGATCTAAGGGCCCTCCGAGAATTAGTCGAAAGGGCTTGCATTATTGAAGGAGCCAAGAAAAGGAAGAGCAAAGCCCCTGAGAAGAGAACCTTCGTGTTCGAGAAAAGAACTCAAGATAGTTACAGCCCCAGTTTCTAGAGCAAGAGGTTTAAACCCTTCAACAGCTTCAGAGGAAGTGCTAGTGGTAATAAGGAGGCATCCAAGGTCAAAGTGACATGCTGGAAATGCAAAGAGGAACACTATCCGAAGAGGTGTCCCTTACTGCAACACAAGTGCTATTTTTGTGGAGACCCTAGCCACAAGATGAATAACTGCCTAAAGAAGGCTTCTACTGCTTGCTTTGTATGTAAGCAAACCTGGCACTTCACCAATGAATGCCCACAAAGAAAGAATGCCCCAGTTAGACCATCTGGGTCAGTGGGAGGAGTTGCTTCGGTGAAGAACGGAAGTGGAGGAAGCAACTCAAGTCGTTTCGGAGTATCTGTCCACGGAATGAGAATATACAACTTAGAAGGATAGTGGCCGTGCGAGGAGTCGGATGACGAAGGAGCGGAGTTGGCAGCCATGGATGGAGATTGTGGCTTAGATTTTGGACTGGTGATAGGTCAGAATCAAAAACCCTTTTCTTTGATGCAAGTTATTAAGTTTCCTGTGTTCATTCCAATGCTAGAAGTATAAAGTTTTATACTCGCAAATAGCTTAAGTATACCAGTCTCGTAATTAGTATAACATTTGAGTGCAGGACACATGCGCATAGCTAGTCAAACCACTTATGCTTTGTTCGATACAGAAGCTACGCATTCTTTTATCACCATTAGCCTGGCTAAACAAACTGGTTTACCCATAAATACTATTGCTACCGGTTTTCGAGTTAAGACTCCCATCGGAAGCATGGTAACGACTAAGGAAATGCTTAAAGATTGTCCAATGGAGATATAAGGAAGTCACACTAAGTGTGACCTAATACTCTTGGAAATGAGCAAGTACGAAGTAATCTTGGGAATGAGTTGGTTGACATCTGTCAAAGCTTTAGTGGATTGTAGACACAAGGAAGTGAAGTTTAAAGACCAAGATGGATGTGAAATAGTGTTCAGAGGAGAATCCACGGTGAAGTTGAACTTATTCGAGTTAATGGATGATGAGGAGATCAATTTAAGTAACTTAGATGAAGAAGAAAAGGAAGAAGAAAAACCTGAGTTGGAATCCATACCCGTGATTAAGGAATTTCCTGATGTGTTTCCAGATAGATTACCTGGATTACCATCCAAGAGAGAGATCGACTTTGAAATCGACCTATTGGTAAACACAGAGCCGATATCCAAAGCACCTTACTGGATGGAACCAATAGAGCTTAAGGAGCTAAAGACTCAACTGCAAGACTTATTAGATCAAGGTTTTATCCAACCTAGTGTATCACCCTAGGGAGCACTAGTGTTGTTCGCAAAGAAGAAGGATGGTTCCATGCGTTTATGCATCGACTACCGGGAGCTTAATAAAGTCACCATAAAAAATAAATATCCATTCCCAAGGATCGATGATCTTTTTGACCAACTTCAAGGAGCTAGTGTCTTTTCGAGGATTGATTTATGGTCAGGATACCACCAGTTGAGGATTAAGCCAAAAGACGTACCTAAGACAGCTTTCAGAACTTGCTACAGACATTACGAGTTTCTAGTAATGCCTTTTGGTTTAACCAACACACCAACAGCTTTCATGGATCTCATGAATCGAGTATACAAGCCCCTGTTGGATAAATGCGTGATAGTCTTCATTGACGATATCCTAATCTACTCCAAGACACGCGAGCAACATGAAGAACACTTAAGGATGGCATTACAGACCTTGCGTAAGCATAAGTTGTACGCCAAGCTGTCTGAGTGTGATTTCTGGTTAGATAGGATATCTTTCTTAGGATATGTCGTATATGGAGAAGGAATATCGATAGACGCTGAGAAGATCAAGGCAGTGATGGATTGGAAACAACCTAAGACTGTTACTGAAGTGAGGAGTTTTCTCGGTTTGGCTAGATATTATAGGAAGTTTGTAAAGAATTTTTCTACCATCGCCAAACCCCTCACATAGTTAACCCAAAAGGAGGACAAGTTCATTTGGATGGATAAGAGAGAACAAAGTTTCCAGGAACTAAAGAAAAGACTCATTTCTGCCCCAATTTTGATTCTACCAGACCTTGAGAAGCCTTATACTGTGCATAGTGATGCCTCTAAGAATGGTCTTGGATGTGTACTGATGCAAGACGGAAAAGTGATCGCTTATGCATCACGACAACTCAGACCTCATAAACAGAATTACCCCACCCATGATCTAGAGTTAGCCGCCATTGTGTTTATGCTTAAGTTATGGAGGCATTACTTGTATGGGCAAAGGTGCAAAATCTACACCGACCATAAGAGCCTCAAGTACCTATTCATGCAAAAGGAGTTGAATATGCAACAACGGAGATGGTTGGAACTCATTAAGGATTATGACCTTGGAATCAACTACTGTCCAAGGAGAGTAAACACAGTTGCAGATGCCCTGAGCAGGAAGAATTATGGGGAAGTAGCTTCTTTACTCACTGACAAGAGAGAGCTAATAAAGGAATTTGAAAGGATGAGCATTGAATTCATAGGGTAAAGTGCAGAAGCAGAAATCACCAGCCTAGTCTTGGAAACCCACCTTAGTAAAAAGAATCAAGGAGGCCCAACGATATGACGAGGCAATTCAGAAGATTAAGAAAGAGGTATAGGAAGGAAGATACACCGATTTTACCATAGATGAAGATGAAGTGGTGAGGATGAAAGGTAGACTATGTGTTCCGGATGGTGAAGATATAAGGAAGGAGATCATGGATGAGGCACATCATTCCGGATACACCATGCATCCAGGAGGAACAAAAATGTATCAAGATCTGAAGAGCCACTATTGGTGGAACGGTATGAAGAGAGACGTAGCAGAATTTGTGCTAAAGTGTCCCAAATGCCAACAAGTAAAGGTGGAGCACCAAAGACCTAGAGGACTTTTGAAACCCTTACCGATACCCGAGTGGAAATGGGATCAAATCATAATGGATTTTGTGTGTGGCTTGCCATGAACTTCGGTAGGATATGATGCTATTTGGGTCATAGTAGATCGATTGACAAAGACGGCACATTTCCTTCCAATTAACATGATGTACTCTATGGATAAGTTGACGAGAATTTACATAAGAGAAATAGTACGCTTGCATGGAGTACCCGCTGGAATAGTCTTCGACCGAGACCCAAGATTTGTATCTAAATTTTGGACAAGCTTGCAAAGATGCATGGGAACAAAGCTACACTTCAGTACTGCTTATCACCCTCAGACTGATGGTCAGTCAGAAAGGACGATACAAATATTGAAAGATATGTTGCGAGCTTGTGTGATGGAGTTTAAAGGTAGTTAGGATGCACACCTACCTTTGGTAGAGTTTGCCTACAACAACAGCTACCACACTATGATCCTGATGCCACCTTATGAAGCATTGTATGGAAGGCGGTGTCGATCACCACTATTATAGGACGATGTAGAAAAGTTGAGCATCGGTCCTGACTTGGTGCAAGATGCGGCTGACAAGGTGAGGATCATCCAACGAAAGATAAAGGAAGCACAAGATAGGCAAAAAAGCTGGGCATATATGAAGAGACGAGTGCTCGAATTTGAAGTTGGAGACCATGTGTACTTGAAAGTAAACCCCATCAAGAGTATTCACCGAGTTTGAGCACAAGGAAAATTGAGCCCACGATACATTGGACCCTTTGATGTGCTTGAGAAAGTGGGAAATCTTGCTTATCGTCTGGCACTCCCTCTAAACCTATATGGAATTCACAACGTGTTTCACGTATCAGTCTTACAGAAACATGTGCCAGATCCTACCAGGATTGCAGAGCTGGAACCAGTTTAGTTAAAAGAAAATCTCACATACAGGAACACTCGGTTCAGATCTTAGACCACAAGGTATAGAAGCTTCGAAACAAAGAGATCAAGTATGTGAAAGTTCTATGGAGAAACCACTCATGAGAGGAAGCAACCTGGGAGGTTGAAAACGACATACGCCAAAAGTATCCAAGCTTGTTTGAGGAACCATGTATGAACTTCAAGTTTTGTGGACAAAATTTTCTTTAAGGGGGGTTAAGTTGTTTATAGTTTATTACCATGGATTTCTTTTACATTTATGTTCATTTTAAGTGTAGATCTTGGTTTTGAACTTAAAAAAAATTGTGAAATTCGTATCTAAGCAAGGTCCATTTTTAAAAACTACTTTCCAAGTGTCAAAATGAAATTTTACTTGAGATAATGAAGGCTTAATGTATATATATCATCAAGACTTCATTTGATATAGTTCAAAGATGATTTTCAAAGATTATTTTTCATAACAAAACTCTATTTTCGGATTTAGGCCAAGGCATAGTTTTAAAACATATTTTCCAACTTAAAAATGAAGTTTTTATTCAAGATATGGAAGGCTCTTAAGATAGGTTATATAAGGGATGAATTTCCATAAGTTTAGATAGATTTTAGCAAAAGGTATGTCCAAAAATAAATTTTGTAAATTCGGATCTCAACAAAGACCAATTTTGAAAACCCATTTTTCAACTTCAAAACAAGACTTTTATTAAAGAAATGGAAGCCTTAAGGGGTAGGTTTGATTAGGAAATGGTTTTTAAAAGACTAAATGAGTTTTACAAAGAAAACAAACTCAAATGAATTTTTCAAAATTCGGATTTGAAAAAAGCCACTATTTAAACACCTATTTCCAAATGCCAAAATGATAATTTTTATAGGAAAATGGAAGTCCTAGGGAATGTATGTAACAAAGACCAAGTTTTGATAAGGATAAGAGAGGTTTACCAAAATATAATCTTAGAACAACAAATGGTTTCCAAGAATAGGTTAAACAATGTTTTCCTTTTTTAAAATTTTGTAAAATTCGTACTTAGGCAAACCACCTATTTAAACACCTATTTTCTAACCCCAAAATGAAGATTTTTATTGAAATAATGAAGGTGATGGTTATATAGGTCATCAAGGTTGAGTTTTGATAAAAGTAAGTATGATTTTACAAGAAGAAAAACTAATTTTCTTAAGTCTAGTAAAATTCAAAATTTTGCAAAGTAAAAGTTTTTAAAAAGAATTCTTGATACTATATGTATACATATAGGTAGATCATCTCATAACCTTCATAACAATCAGTTGTTTGTATGATGTGTTATAAATGTGATCTTGGAAGTTCTTACTTACTAAGCTAGTGTAGCTTATACCCCAATAAATGTTTGATTAAACAGGTTAACTCAAGAAAGCCACGTGGGGATTGAGATGTCTAGAGCCGAGTACGACGTTGGGATTCCGGCAGGAAGTAAGAATACTTGAAGATATTAGTTAGGTGTTATGAATTGACTTGTAATAGTTTGTGTAGTGAAATCTATGGATGAATTGTAATTGAAGTATAGCGAATTATATTTCCTTTACATTGTTACTCAAGTTGTATCAATATAAAATGTATCACTCCGATGTGTCTCCTCCATGTATTAGACGCCTTGTACATAGTATGTAAGCCTTCGCGTGACTGAGGCGTTCATTCCTAGGCTTTAATATTGTGTACGGCAGACTACCACGTTTAGGGTACCTTTTGGGGCATGACAGTCTCACCATTTGGTGTAGTAGATGATGTAAGCCCCTAGATTTTTTGATAATATAAGAAAACCCTAGAACTGAAAGTCAAACCGAAACCCTAAAGTTAACCTAGCTCTATGTTTAGTCTAGTGAATCTAGATCAGGTAATCTCGCGTTCCTAAACCCTAGAAAATGAAATTAAGATAATTATGGAGTATGGTTCGTAATAATATAGGAAATCTTTAAAATATCATATTCTTAATTTTCTAGTGTCTTTTGGATCCGAACGGGATCAGTTTTCAAAAAACCGTGCCTTAGTACATCGGAGAGTGAAAATATTCTGGCAACACCAATAAACTCATAAAAATATAAGGATTTCAGAAATATCAGTTTTAGAATTTTTCGATAACTAAAAATATCAGATATAGGCTGTTTACACGTATTTTCTTTACTACCTGTATTTTAATTATCTGTCTACTATTCATAGTACTTTCTACTGTTCATTACTATTCATCTATCTCTACTTTATCTTACAGTCTATTCTTACACACTACCATATATATACCTTACAATTCACCTTCCCCATACAATTTTAATCACATCACACATTACACATTACTTCTTTTATTACAAAACAAACAAAATAAATCAATTTCCCCCTCTTACAAAGCCAAAACCGGCGCCTATCCCTCTCTCATCCATCCAATGTTATTTTCGTTTTCAATTTATTTAATTACATCTAATTTCTACTCCAAAACTCTATAAATAGCCACTTCCTCCTTCATTCTTTCACACAACTCATTTCCTACTAAAACTCTACCAAAATCACTCCATAAAATCCCTCTCCCAAAATCTCTCCCAAGTTCATCCTTCTCTCCATAAAACCATTTTCTACATAATACTACAACCCATTCCATTCATCTTCAACAAACACATAAACCTTGGGTAAAAATTTCTCTTATTCACTCATCATGTTCATACAACTTAACATGAGTTTAGTGTATGTTTCTCAAACTCATGAGAGTTAAAGAAGCAACAATATATTCATGTTTTGTTTTTGTTCATGTTTCTATTTGTCATTGTGTTGTTATTATTGTTATTATTTGTTTCTAATCTAACTTATATAAAGTATTATGTATATTATGTATATATATTTATTTAGAGTATATAAGCTCATTTGTTATTTATTTATTTTCATGTCTTGTAATTTATTTATTTACTTGTTTTATGTAATTATTAAGACTAGTCTTTCTAGTCTTAGACTTATCCATATCAAGTAAAAACAATTTTCTTTCTTTGCTTTTCTTTTCTTTTCTTTTGAGACTAGTCTATTTCTTAGTCCCGGGATATCTTGAGAAAGCTAAGGTTCCCAATACTTGACTTTACTTTTGTGCTCTTATATAATTTATCTTATTATGTTGTTTTTATTATATTTCTTATAGTTACATATTCTCATTCATGCATGAACATGTTGATATTGTCTCAACCATAATGAAAATGAACTTTTCTTAAGTAATAAAAATAAACTCTCTTTAAAAATAAATTTTGTCACATAAGAAATTATTTTTCCATAAAGACTTAAAGTTTTATCTTAACAAATATTTTCTAAAGTCAGATAAGTTTGGCTCAAGTTTTAGTAATAATACTATATGGTATTTTATCAATGAAAGTAAAGTTATCACAAATTTTCTTTTTAAACCAATGAAATAAGAAAGATTCTTTAAACTTAATTCTTTGTTTAAACAAAAGCTTTCTTAAACTCATATGTAAATTTTTCATCAACATACTAAGGTTTAGATAATATTTACAAAATTATTAAAGAATAACCTTTCTAAGGATAAGCTTTACTTAGAAAATAAAAAAAATAAATAAATAACTTACAAGATCATTAATAGTATTCTCAAGATCAAACTTTAGAAAAACTTTAGAACATATAACCATGAAATATTTAGAAAAACTATGTTTTCCAAACCACTAGAAATAAAGTTATGGGAATCTTAAAAGATTAAAATTTCTTTTTTAAAATGTAATTATTCTCAAAATTAAGAAATGGAGTTAAAAGAAGGAAATACTTACCAATGAATTTTCCAAACAAAACTAAAAATGAGATTTTCAAGTCTTAGCTTTTCTCACTTTCAAGACACATTGTTTTACAAGATCATTATTGAGGCAACATCACTAAATTCATGCATATGGTTTGAGTCTATATATATGTATTGAAAGGATTTTTCAAACCATACAATTGTCTATATTTTTGTACAAGAATTCTTGAATGAAGAAAAGTTAAAAACTTGAGTTTGAAATTTGGAATTTTCGCATCAAATCTCTATGACAATATTCCTAGACCCAAATGACTTCTTTTGATAAAAATCACCTTAGAAATGGTTAGATCTTTTCAAGTAGGTAGAAATCGGTATATAATATGCAAAATTCTGAGTTAAAATGAGCAAGTTATGGCCATTTTAAGTTAGAATTTCCATTCATGTGAATTTTGACGAATTCAATAAGATGGAATTATAGAATTTGAGTAGATCTTGGATGAAACACTCACTTCAGGTATTTTTTTTTGTTTAGGTGTTGAGGACTAAGATCTTCTCTTCCCTTATAATTACTTCGACTCATAGAAGACTGCTATGGACGAGTGAATTTCCTTTACGTTTATATATTCGTGCATGTGCTTGTAGAATAGAGCACTAGATGTTAGGAAAAGATAAAATTGATTTGCATGTGGGATATCATAGGAATTATGTATGTGAATTGTTATGTGTGATCAATGAACGATAAGTATATCGGAACCCGATCTGTGATTGATATAATTGTTCGTATGTATGTATTGCTATGTGTGCATTTATTGCTTGATCGATTTAAATGATTTAACGACATATTGGAATCCCATACAATAAATTGCTCATGTATATCACTGAGAATATCATTTCGAAATTTTGCTACTACTCATCAGCGTAGGACCGGAAAGGTAAGCTGCCTTGCTACATCTTGAGAGTTTAGGACGTTCGGAGAATATGGTCTCAAGTTGCAGCCGAGCCGGATCGATCGCTTTGGGTAAAGAAAGCCCGGAGACTAGTAGTACAGTTCATTGGAACCCCAAGACGTACGCAACTTTAAGGAGGTCGTTTGGGACCCAGTTCAAAGCATTCCCTAACCACCGATGGAGGGGTAAATCCATCACATATATGAAACCAGATAGTCGTATGTACTGTTTGATCATATGGTTGTTGCATTTCATATGCTTGATTAATAAACTTGGTTGATTGCCTGTTATGAGTACTTTTGCATAAAAGAATATCTCACTAAGCTAGTTATGCTTATACCCCTATAGATTTTTGATATTGCAGAATTATCATTTGCACCCGAGACCATCTTGATCACTCGAGTAGAATCTTTATTTTGAAAATCTTTTGGAGGAATTCTGTTTTGAAGTCTTATAGTAGATTTCTTCTAAAATCTTCTAGCTTTTGTTATTTATCTTAGCAAGACCATGTTGTTATGAAATTATTGGGAGAATACCCCATAGAAGTTGTAAGATTTTCTATTTCAATGAAATATATTAAGTGTTATTTTGCATGTTCTACTACCAATATCTTAAAATGCATTACTCTACCGGTCTTTCTTTGATGTGAATGTATGCCTTGTGCCGATATGGAAGCTTTCGAGTGATTGAGGTGATCATTCTTAAGTTTTAATATTGCGTATGGTAGACTGCCTTGTTTAGGGTACCCATTGGGGTGTGACAAATGAAGAAGGAGCAAATGTAGATGATGATTGTGGTAGCGGTGGCATACTTTCTCTATCAGAATGTTGTCTTGTAGATCTCCTTAACATGTCCATCTTTACAATTGCATTCATATATTCAAATCACACACATGTATACAAATTTCTAATCACATGCAAAACTTATCAAATTAACATTCACATTCATATATAAAATTGCAAACAATTTAGCAAGCCATCAAACAAGTAACAAGCATAGGAAGCTATCAAAGAAGCAAATAAACACAAGTATTCAAGCAAACTTAACTCTTTTCTATACCACCTATTTGTGTCTAGGTCAACTCTCAAACAAATTATTATAATTAGACAAACAATTAATCAAACTCAACTCTAATACCATTTGTAAAGACCCGCTATCACCTCTATAATTAAAATAGGCGATAACAGTTCCCTAACCACATATAATCTGTAGGATTATATGTAAGGTTGTCTAAAAAGAAGTGTTTGAGGAATTGTTTGTCTAATTCCACATAATTAACATAATTGAAACCATAGTTTTTCAAAACTTTTAGCAGGACACAACTGCACATTCAACATATTTCACAAAAGAAATAAATCCAAGTCATACATAGCTAAGTAAGCATATGTATTACAACCAAAGGCTTCTTACAAGCCTTAACAAAATAACAAATATAATCCAACTAGAACTTTAAATGCAACCACAAAAACTATCATAACTAGTCTATTACAAAATTTGGATTCCATAAAGTCTAAGGTCATCTCTAGTCCTCCAAATCATCAAGAAAATCCTCGAAATCGGTTCCATACCCCATACTCATGTAAAACTAGTCAGATTCATCACTTGAAATGGTTAAAATATGAGCGAAAGGCCCAGTACACAAGTAACGAATACAAATGCAAAGTGATTGACACATGCTTAAGCTAAATGCAAAATGCAACAACCAATTATTTATTATTCAATCTTTAATTAGTCATGCATCATAGGAGTATTCAAACTCCGGGCAACAGAGATTCTAGGGAACCTAAGTAACGATCACGATGCTTAGGAGGTTGATATAAGTAGCTCGAATACTCATACCATCCTAGATAAATTTATCCATAATGATTAAGTAATCTCATTTAGGGTTTCTAGCCATTTCTCGACTTTACTTAACTCGATCCATAATATCACTTAATTCAAGTGTTCTCATAAAAATTGAATTAAATCATATTACATCCTTTCAAGAGTAAGCAAATGTTATGCCGATACCAAATTCTCTATTAATTACCCGCTGAACCACTTATGAAAGTCATATCAAAATGACAAGGGTGGTCTAAACGTCTAAAACTACCATGCCCCCAATCTGAGCAGGGTTATCGCTCTTCGAACCAAATTCAACGATATAAAAGACACTAAACAATCAATTATTAAATATATTAATTTAGAGTAACTTTAAATAATGCTTATCCTAGTAAAAAACAAGCAAGTTATCGCGTACTGTATTAGCTCAGGAACTAATGCGGTTGGCCGAGCGAGGATCTATCACTGTACAAGATAATATTGAATTTCTCACTTAGTTCAAGCACTAATTAACTAGTTTCAAATATAACTAATAAAAGAAATTCAAATAGATTATTACAAAGTCATAACATAGCATTTAAACATCATATCAGAAAGTTTTTGAAAATAAAAACTGCAAGGGACACACCAAGTAGCGTTGAATCGGTGCACAATGCACTAAAATTCAATGCTTGCCATCACTGGTAGCATTCGAGGATACACCGGCAGCCTTTAGTCTATGCCGATGGCCTTGTGCAGATGTAGACTGCAACTCTAATTTCCAAAAATTTTCGAGAGTTCCACGGGGTTGATCCACGCTCGTGGATACCCCCAACATTGGCAGCATTTCCATGTATGCCGATAACGTGGAATACTACGCTGGCGGTTTTAAGCCCGGTGTTAAAAATTATGATTCTGTTTACATTCCACACCGCCTCTAAGCCGGTGGCGTTGAAACCTAATAGCCGGCATATGCTTTGAAAAATAAACACTAGCAAATTTCCTTACTAAAGCCGGCAGCGTTTAAATGGCTTTAAGAAAATAGTTTCTGATCACCTTCAATACTGCCTCTACGCCGGTGGCGTTGAAGTACCAGATGCCGGCGTACACTTAAAAACAGACCTATTCAAAAATGTTTTACCTCCCCTATTTTCTTTACAAAATCTACTCATTTCAAAAATCCTCCAAACTTATTTTAAGTTTCCCAAAACTTGTTATATGTTGTAAACACCACTCAAACAAGACAAACTTCACTTCTAATCATCAAACACCCAACTACAACATCAAACACCAATTACACTTCAACCACTCAACTTAACTCTCTACTCACCAACACTTCTTACAACTTCCCAAACACTTAACTAAGCTCACACAATAACAAAGCATAAGCTAACATATATCAATGCACAAAATCAATCAACTCAAATAACATTAACTCATCTTACCATAGGTTTTACATTTAAAATACAAGAAAGAAAATAAAACAAAGAGATTATACTTGCATTAACTTACATGAATAGGCTTTGGCTTGGTGATATTGTTGATTCCAAGAGTTTGATTTTGGTTTTTGGTTTTTGGTTTAGGGCTTATGGTTTGAAGAAAAGGAAAAGAGAAAGAAAAGAAAAGAAAGAAATTCGTATGAAATTAGGGGCTGCCAAAAGTGGCTCTAATTAATCATATTGGAGGTCTATAATTATCCAATGTTTGAATTTAGGGATATATTTGACTTAGGCTTAATTTGGAGTATATTTGAGTTGAATTTGAGCTTGAAAAATAAGCTTAAACTTTGTAAAATTCTATCAACAATTTCTTAAGCAATTCAAAAGTTATTTTAATAATTCTAAACATAGCACATACATATTAATTCATGAAAGACACAAACATTAATTACACTATGCACACATTAATATAAATAAAATAATAACATTAATTTCATTATACATACACACATACAAAATGACACATATTCAACACATGCACTAATTATATTGTTCATGCTTATATATCTCATTTCGAAATCATATATAATTTTAATAACACATTTATAAAATATAAATTGGTAAATGCATGGCTATTTCAACTTGAACTTGTCCCATGAAAAGATAAGGATGGCAAAATTACACTGACTATGTAAGCCCTCGAATTTTTCGAGAATGGTTTTGGAACACCGAATCGAAACCCTAAAAATTTGACCTAAGTTGAAACCAAACCTTAATCAATTTCGACCACGAGATTTCATATGAGAATTTTCAAAAAAAAATAAAAAGTTCAATAATCATTCAATTCAAAAACCCGAACATGAGAAGATCCACCTATCCGATCCCTGAGATAAACCCCTCAGTTTCTAGGGTAAAGTTGGATTAGACCCTAACCTTAGTCAAACCGGAGTTTCAAAAGTCAACAAAGATCAAGACAATTAAACAATTTCAACTCCGGCAATCCCGGGTTCTCAAACCCTAGAAAATGAAATTAAGTTAGTTGCTTAAAATAATTCGTAATAATATAGGGTAACATAAAAATATCAGATTCGCGAATTTCGAGTGTCCTTCAGACTCAAACGAGATCAGTTCTTGAAAAGTGTGTCCTGGAGCTCGGAATAATAAAAATACTTTTAACACCAAAAAACTCGTAATTAAACAAGGATTTCAAAAATAACAGTTTTAGAATTTTTCGGTAACTAAAAATAACAGTTATAACTCGTTTACGCGTATTTTTATTACTACCAGTATTTTATATGTCTAATCTACTATTCATAGTACAATTCTTACTATTCATTACTATTTCACTATCTTTACTTTTTGTTACTACCTACATACCTATTTTCTTACTTTTTATATTTCTAATACAACTTTATTCACATCAAATCTTACTGATTATTTCTTTTCTTTACAAAAAATCACAAAACAAATAAAAATCCTCTCTCTCTCTTTACTACATGCGTCAGCCCCCCTCTTTCTTCTGTAAATTATTTTTCTTTTTCAATTATTTTATTACATCTAAATTTCACTCCAAAAATTCTATAAATACGTCATTCTTCCTTCATTCTTTCACACATCCATTTTACATAACAAAACTCTACCAAAATACTCTCTCAAAACCTCTCCCCAACAAATCTCTCTCAAAACACTCCTTACCAATTTCTATTCTTCAAGAAGAAAATAACAAACACAAAACCCATTCATCTCTTTTCAAACCTTTCATTAAACCTTAGGTTAAAATTCAACCTATATTCTTTATCATGTTCATACAACTTAGCATGAGCTTAGTATATGTTTTTTAGACTCATATGAGTTAAAGAAGCAATAATATGTTTATGTTTTGTTTTTGTTCATGTTCATATTTTATATTATGTTATTATGTTGTTGATATTATTGTTATTATTTTTTCTCTAGTCTAACTTATATAATATTACGTATACTATGTATATATATTTATTTAGAGCATATAAGCTCATTTTTTATTTATTTATTTTCATGTCTTATTTATTTACTTGTTTTATGCAATTTATTAAGACTAGTCTTTCTAGTCTTAGACTTGTCCATATCAAGTCAAAACAATTTTCTTTCTTTCTTTCTTTTCTTTTCTTTTCTTTTGGGACTAGTCTATTCTTAGTCCCGAGTTGCCTTGATGAAGCTAAGGCTCCCAATACATGATCAGGATACCTTGATAAAGCTAAGGCTCCCAATGCTTGACTATTTTATTTATGTTTATTTACTTACAAGTATTTCTTTCTATCTTATTATGTGTTATCTTTACTTTTACATTGCTACATAATCATATTCATGCATGATTATATTATTTTTATCTTAAGTAAAAATAAAAGTGGGTTCTTTCTTAAATAAAGAAAAGTAAACTAGATTTCTTAACAAAAAGAAATTTCAACAAAAAGATCTAAGTTTTGTTTTTAACTTTTTTTCAAAGGATAAGTTAATCATAATTTCTAAAAGAATTAGTAATGTGGATTTCTTCAAAATAATAAAAAGAATTCTTTTTTTTTTATAAACCAAAATTAATGCTCCATAAAGATAAAATTTTTAGCCTTGAACTTAAGATTTTAACTCAACCATATCTTTTATAAGACTTAAATAGGTTCATTATAGACTTTGAAAATCACCTACTAAGAAAGCCTCTTTAAAACTTAATTTTTATATGTTGTAATTCTCTTTTCAAAAATTTAAAATGAAATTTTGCTAAGTTCTAGTGTTAGCAATTCTTTATTAAGAAAGCTTTTCTTATAAACTTGTCTAAGAAAATTATTCTACTATTTAACAAATATTAAGAATAAAATGAGTTTTTCAAACCAAGATAAAGTCAACTCACTAATTTGAAAACAAACTTAGAAAAATAAAATTTGCCAGAAAAGTAAAGTTTTAAAGGTATATCTATTTTCTAAAGAAGAGAAATGATATAAAAATAAGAAGAAAACATACATTTAACACAACTTCAAATATTTGAAACTTAAAGAATATTTTGAAAAGCTTATTTTCAATCACTAGAAATAAAGTTAGCAGATAACTTAAAGAACCAAAATTTTTTAAAATTAATTTACTTTTGAAAAGTAAGAAAATGAAATAATAATAAAACATTTACTCATAACAATTCAATTATATTTTAGTTTTCCTTTTAACAATTCAAAAAGAAGAAATTTTCAAAAGTTTTATTTTTAAAAACCCTTAAAGACAAATTATTTATGAAATATCAATATTGAGACAACACTACAAAAATCATGCATATAATATGAGTATGAATATATGTTCAAAGGATTTTTCTACTATATATATATCCATATATTTTACCTAAGGATTTTTTTAAGTAAAGAGAAGTTTGGAAAAATCATATTTTGTGAACTATAAATTTGTAACTATTCTGTACCGTAGTATTTTCCAACCCAAATGGCTTTTTATGACAAAAATAACCTTAGAAATGGATAGGTCTTTTCAAGTGGTAGAGAACGATATATTATAAGCGCAATTCCGAGTTAAAATGACCAAGTTATGGCCATTTTAAGTTGGAATTACCTTTTATACAAATTTTAACGATCTTGTAACATAGATTTTGATAAGTACCATAGAATCAATAAGAAATACTCATTATGGGTATTCTTCTTGATTAAGTGATCCAGAGGAGGAGTATTCATATCCAGAGGATTATTTTGTTAGTGGATTTACCGATCAACTCATCCATAAGAAAGATAGATCCTCATGGCCAAGTGAGTTATTTCCTACCTTTTTCGTACTTGGTTGTGCTAGTAGCTAGAGACACTAGAAGTAGGAAAAGATGAAAATGAATTATGTTTGATAATATTGGTTGAAAGAATGTTAAGCATACCGAGGCCTGAATCGTTGTTAATTAACTTATGTGTTTACTATTATTCTGTTGGAGTGTGTACAAATTTGTGATCACCTTTAAATTACTCTAATCATATACTATGAATTATATTAATTGATTCATAAAATATCACGTAGTTAGTTTCATTGCATGAGCTGCTATTCTTGATGGGATAAGAGTATAGTAGTCGGGTGTGCAGTAACCAGAAATCTGCAAGATGGGCTATTAGCAGCTTGAAATAACTATTTTGAGATGGGTGAGTAGGTGCCTGAAATGAACTACATGAGTTGGACTTAAAGATGGATTTTAAAGAGCCTAGAACACCTAACCCTGAATGGAGGGGTAAATCCATTCAAACATATGATTTCTGGTAGATCATATGTATTGCTTGATCACTTGCTTAATGCATTCATATGCTTGTTTAATAACTTAATTGAAATTATTTATACAAGTACGTTGATTCAGGAATATTCTCATTAAGTTAGTTATGCTTATACTCCGATAGATCTTTGTTGTAACAGGACTATATCTTTTATGCCCGAAGACTTCATATACTCGAGGGGAATGATGTTTTAGAAAAGCTTATGGAAATCTTTTGAAGATCTTAGGTTAAATATCCTTTAATGTCCTTTAGTGTTAGTATTATTTTGTTGCGAGAAAGATTAAGTTGATATTATGATTGTTTGAAGAATTATAGGGAAAAACCCCTAAGATGATGTACGGATTCTATTCTCTTAATGATAAATTGGATGATTATTTAGATTCTTGTATGTTGTGTTTACTATCTCAAATTATACATCCCACCGGTGTCTCCTATTTTGTGATAGACGCCTTACATATGGTGTTGAAAACTTTCGCATGGTTTTGGGAAGTCATTCTTAAGTTTTAATACTGTATGTGGTGGACTACCACGTTTAGGGTACCCTTTGGGGCGTGACAGACCACATCTCTTAAAAAGACGAGTTTGAATAGGATTGAAAAAAAAAAGAATACTTAATACGATATAAATAAACATAAAATAAAAGGTAATGCTAAAATACAAAAAAAAAATGTTTAAAATATTTTCCAAATAAATATAAATTGATTATTTTATATTCATAATATTTAATATGTCATTGGTAACAACATATTAAATATAAATATAATTTAAAAGCATGTTCGTTTGTTTCATATGGAATACCACTAAAAGAACAATCTCACTTCTCAAATGTGGAACTTCTATTTCTTTAGCTAGTTCGACATTGTTTAGAAGTAAGATTATTCTTTTGATGGTATTCTATGTAAAAAGAAAGAAGACATATTTGTAAAATTCTTTGAAGTAGAGTGTTATTATCAATATCATATTAAATGTTGTGAATAGATAATAAGTAATTTATTGATAAAGATACGATTGCACCAAGCTCGCCATAACAAATTCAAGTGCATAATGGAATAATTACTTGAAATAGAGCCAAGAAGCTTTGGGAAGAGTTCCAAGGCTTTGTGTAAAAATATATTGAAGATTACTCAAAGTTCACTAATATCGATTTGGAATTGGAATTGAAGATATTTACCTGTTGTTTATGCAATTTAGAAGGAGAGTATAACATGACAGGTAGAACCAGACCAAGGCTTGTTCAAAAGCTACCAGTTTAGGAATTGAAGCCACTAGCTTCGGAAGCAACACATCCGGCCTTACACCAGCCTTTAACATTCCCAGTTTCAAAAATTTAAGAGTTGCCTCCCAACATCACCGGCCTTCAGGGTTTACACCGCCGACCTATGGGTTTACACTACAAATTTGATATTTTTAAGGTCACCTCCAAGGCTGCCCACTTTTGTATTTAAGCCACCAGCTTTTATTGGCCGACAAACTTGTTTTGTTTTGTGTCTTTTGGGTTTCCTTTTTGTTATTACAAATAGTCCTTTGTGTTGTGTTTTTTTTTTTTTTTGTAAAAACAAATAACTTTTGATATTGAAATCTTGAGAGAAATTATTCTCTTTGAGTTCTTTTGAGAACTTGTGAATTCTTGTTGCATTCTTCGTTATATCAAGGTTCTTGGTCGGTATTTCCTATAGGTAGGTTCATGGAATTTCAGATCTAATTATGGATATTTCATCGGGTCAAGGCTTGCTTCGATTCTTAGATTCCATGAAATTGCAATTCCATGCCTAATACGTATCAGATTGGTATTAGAGCCAAGTTTTCTAAGAATCATCAATCTAGTTTGATTTGAGGATGTAATTAAAACCCTGACTCATATTTTTCATATCTATTATTGATTTGAATCTTTTAGTTTAATTGTTCGATCGATCAATTTGTTCACAGGTTTTTTGTTAAAGAGATAAAGAAAAAGAATATATATGAAAAAAATTGGAGGAATTGATTTGTGTGAAAGGAAACCACAAGTAGATTTGTGATATGTCTCTATTGTTTATTTATTGGAGTTTCGATCCAATTATATACTTATCAAGAATTGAAGTATCACGAGGAACAATACATGAAATAAAATTCGTCAATTGAGGTTGTAAGCTCGATAAAGAACCATAAGACGAAGGATCGAGAGGTAAGGTGGTAAGTGTGTTTTTGAGTTTGAGTGACACACAAGGTTGAGTGTTATATTTTGCAAGTGATATACGTGAGGGAGTATAGTGAGGTTTCTTTTTTTCCTTTTATTATTATTTTTTTGGTTATCTCCTAACATCATAAATGGCAAATGTCTCAAAGAAGGAAGGAGAAGAGACTAGTGATATGGCTCGAATGCTAGAGATGTTGTAGCGATTGATGATACGAATGGACTGCCTTGAACAACAAAAATAAAATGGAGAGTCGAATTCTGATGATGAACAAGACTACATAATGCCTATTAAGGTTAGAGGCAAAAGTAGTTCATGAGAGAGCACCAGTCGAGAATGTGAGAAAATTGATACTGACTTGAATTTTATAAAATTCAAGATTCCTTCTTTTCAAAGTCGAAGTAATACAGATGCTTACCTAGAGTGGAAGGGCAAAATCGAATTAATCTTTGCCTGCCACAATTATTCAAAGGAGAAAAAGGTCAAAGTTGCTGTTGTGGAATTAAGTGGATAAGCTAGTATGTGGTGGAATCAACTTACACTTAATAGGAGGAGAATTTTAGAGGAGCCAATTAGCACTTGGAGAGAGTTGAAGCAAATCATGAGAAAAAGGTTTGTTCCTTCACATTACTATAAAGGATTATATCGTCAATTACAGGAACTTACTTAAGGAAGTAGAAATGTAGGGAATATTACATTGAAATGGAGACACTCATGATGAAAATGGATGTAAAAGGAAGATGATGAAGCCACTATGGTAGATTTTGAATGGGCTGAATAGAGATATTGCAAATAAGGTAGAAATGCAACATTATATGGAGTTGGAAGAAATATATCATATGAAAATAAATTAGAAAGCCAACTCAAGAGGAAAGAAAAGTATAGTTATGGAGGTGCTTCTTCTGCTTCATGGAAGAAAAATTGGAAGGAGGATAAGAAGAACCAGAAAGAAAAATCAACTCAAGCTATGCTAAAGGAGGAAACTTCTAATAAGACCAAAGATATGTCTGAATCCCAATCTCGTTTAAGTAATATACGTTGTTTCAAGTGTAATGGTGTTAGACACATAGCTTCTTAATGATCTAATCAGAAAGCTATTATTGCCTTAGGCAATGATGAATATAAGACGGCTAACGAGGGTGAAGAAGATGATGATGGTATGCTTAAGTTGGAGGATATGACTGATAATGAGGAGATGGATATTTCAAACTTATCGTTAATTACTAAATGTACCTTAAGTAGACAATAGGTAGAAGAGGACAAACTTGAGCAGCAGAGGGAGAATATTTTTCATACTCGAGCTGTAATGAAAGATATGGTTTGCAGTTTGATTATTGATGGTGATACTTATGCTAATGTGGTGAATACTTATCTAGTAGAATTACTTAAGCTACCTACACTTAAACACCCTAGGCCATGCAAGTTATAGTAGTTGAATGATTCTAGAGAGGTGAAGTGAATAAGTAGATGAAGTTATTGTTTGCATTGGGAAACTACAAGGATGAAGCATTATGTGATGTAATGCCCATGAATGCATGTCATATCTTGTTTGGTAGACTGTAGCAGCAATAGAAATGCTATTCATGAGGGTATTCAAATAGATTTATTATGCGAAAGGATGATAAGACATTCCATTTAAAGCCTTTGACGCAAGTACAAGAGGATCAAAGAAAGTTAAAACAGGGAGATGAGATATTAAAAACCAGTAAGAAAAAGAGAGAAAATAAGAGAGTTAGTGAAGATGATACATGAGTGATAAAAGGAAGAAACAAAGTGGCTAGTGAGAAAAAATGAGAGAATGAGAAGAAAAAACAATTGAATTATTTTGCCACTAAAAGTGAGATCAGGAGTGCAATGATTGAGGAAAAACCCTTGAATGTACTCATATACAAGGAGACAATGATTTCTACTATGATCTTAACCCTTCTCTTCCAAGTCCTATTGTATCTCTTTTGCAGGGATATGAAGACTTGTTCCTTGAAGAGATTCCTAGAGGGTTACCACCAGTTAAAGATATAGAGCATCAAATTGATTTCATACCCGGAGCTTCTATCTCAAGCCGACTCGCCTACAAGAGCAGTCCTGAAGAAACTAAGGAGATAAAAAGGCAAGTGGAGGAATTACTGGCAAAGGGATTTGTTCATGAGAGTATGAGCCCTTGTGTTGTGCTAGTTTTACTTGTGCCCAAGAAAGATGGAACTTGGAGAATGTGTGTAGATTATAAAGTTTTCAACAAAATTACAGTAAAGTATTATTTCGAGGTTTGATGATATGCTTGATGAACTGCATGGTTCTTGTCTATTTTCAAACATTGATCTTAAAAGTGGTTATCATTAAATTCTAATGAAACAAGGGGATAAATAGAAATTTGTTTTGAAACTAAATTAAGGCTTTATGAGTTGTTAGTTATGCCCTTTGGACTGACTAATACATCTAGTACGTTCATGAGATTGATAAATCATGTCATGTGTCCTTTTATAGGTACTTTTGTTGTAGTATACTTTGATGGAAATTTGATTTATAGCAAAAATTATAGCAAAAACCCAGAAGAGCATGTGAATCCTCTGAAGAATATACTTTCTGCAATGAAAAAGGAGCATTTATATGCTGATCTTAAGAACCGTTCTTTTTGTCTGGAAAAAGTAGTCTTTTTGGGTTATGTTTTAAGTGCTAAAGGCATAGAGGTAGATAAGGAGAAAATTAAACAATTAAGGATTGGCCTACACCTCCTAATATTACCGAAGTAAGGAGTTTTCATGGTTTGGCTAGTTTTTATAGGCGTTTTGTGAATAATTTTAGTATACTAGCAGTACCATTGACTGAAATTGTTAAGAAATCTGTTAGTTTTAAATGGGGTGAATCATAAGAAAAGGCTTTTAATTTACTTAAAGAAAAATTATGTTCTCCACCTTTGTTGTGTTTACCTAACTTTTCCAGAACCTTTGAGATTGAATGCGACACATCTGGCGTTGGCATTGAGGCTGTATTAATGTAGGAGGGCAAACCAATAGCATACTTTAGTGAAAAGTTGAATGGAACACCTTTGAGCTATCCTACTTATGATAAGGAGCTTTATGCATGGGTAAGAGCTTTAGGGACTTGACAACACTATTTGTGGCCAAAGGAGTTTGTGATCTACACTGATTATGAATCACTGAAGCATTTGAAAGGGTAAGGAAAGCTAAATAGCAGAGATGCCCGCTGGATGGAGTTTATTGAAACTTTTCCCTATGTTATCTAATACAAGCAAGGTAAAGAAAATGTGGTTGCTGATGCATTATCTCGCAGGTATATCCTTCTCTTAACTCTTAATACAAAATTATTAGGTTTTGAATATATCAAATAGTTGTATGCTGGTGATCATGATTTTTCTATTATTTATGCTGCCTATGAGGAAGGATCTTTTAACAAGTTTTATAGGCATAAGAATTTTTTATTTAGAGAGGGAAATTGTGTGTGCCTCAATGTTCTATGAGGGAACTGCTTGTTAGGGAGTCTCATAGTGGAGGTTTGATGAGACACTTTGGTGTGACTAAAACTTTAGATATTTTAACTGAACATTTTTATTTGCCTCACATCAAAAGGGATGTAGAGAGAATTTGTAGTCGTTGTGTGACTTGCAAAAAGGCCAAATCTAGAGTGATGCCTTATGGTTTATATACTCCTTTACCTATTTCGAGTAGACCATGGATTGACATTTCTATTGATTTTGTTTTGGGATTACCTAGATCAAAAAAGGGTTCTTACTCAATTTTTATTATTGTGGATATATTTTAAAAAATGGCACACTTTATTGTTTGTTATAAAACTGACAATGCATCTTATGTTGCAGACTTGTTCTTTAAGAAGATTGTTAGGTTACATGGCGTTCCTAAAAGTATTGTCAGTGGTAGGGATATCATATTAGTGCTACATTTAACGTTTCTGATTTAAGGCCTTTTGATGTAGGTAAAGCTGATGTGAGGATGAATCCTTTCAAAGTGAGAGGGAATGATGAAGATACGATTGCACCAAGCTCACCATAATGAATTCAAGTACTTGAAGGAATGATTACTTCAAATAGAGCCAAGAATCTTCAAAAGAGTTCCAAGGATTTGTGCAAAAATTTATCGAAGATTACTCAAAGTTCACCAACATCAATTTGGAACCAAAATTGAAGAAATTTTCTTGTTGTTTATGCAATTTAGAAGAGTGCAACATGACAGACAAAACTAGACAAAGGTCAGTTAAAAAACTGCCAGCATAGGAAGTAACACTATCGGCCTTATACTAGCCTTTAATATTCACAGTTTCAGAAATTTAAGAGTTGCCTCCCAACGCCACCGACCTTCAAGGTCCACTCCATCAGTCTTTGGGTTTACACCGTCGACCTATAGTTGGTATATAGAGTTCATAGATTCAAAATTTTCAAGGCCGCCCACTTTTGTATTTACGCTGTTACCTTTTATTAGTCAACAAACTTGTTTTGTTTTGTGTCGTTTTGGTTTTCGTTTTGTTATTAAAAATAGTCCTTTGTGTTTGTTTTGTAAAAATAGATAACTTTTGATATTGAAATCTTGAGAGAAATTTTTCTCTTTGAGTTCTTTTGAGAACTGGTGAATTCTTCAAAAATTTGAATTCTTGCTGTGTTCTTCGTTATACTAAGGTTCTTAATCTGTATTTCCTATAGGGTTGAGATCTCCATATCAAAGTTCTTAGGATTACTCAACTAATGAGTCAAGGTCATTCCATTAGTTCATATAAAGGTTTATGGAACTTCAGATCTAATTCTAGATATTTCATCGGATCAAGGTCCGCTTCAATTCTTAGAGCCTGAAAAATTGCAATTCCGTACATAGCACGCATCATTTATATTCACATTGAAGATGGTATAGACATTTAATATATATATTTTTTTTGAATTTAAGCATTACTTTTTATTTTATATTTATTTAAGTCTTATTAAATTTTCTTTTTATTTGTTAATTTCTAGCAAAACTCGTTTATTTAAAAGACATATTGTTACACCCCAAATCAAAGGATGTGGGCAGTTGGCCCCATACTTTTACTATAGTAGAAGTATACAAAGGCTCAAAACAACTAACATCTACAAATTATTAATCTCACACAAGTATTTGAAATATTATATGTTATTATGAATCTCCACATATTAGATCTCCATACTTTTAAAATTCATAACTAAACTAAGGTAATAAAATAACTAAAACAACCTATTTTATAATTTATCTAATTTCAAACGATGAACCCGATCCCAAGTCTAGAGGCATCAAAAATATCTTTAAATTAAACTTGTACCTAAAAAGAAAATTCCCAAAAGGTTGAGCCAAAGCTTAATACACAGTAATATAAGCACATGCGACGTGTACATATGAACTTGGTCTAGCAATCAGTAGCCCATTAATTAATGTCTTTAATTAAGATGTGACAAACAATAATGGAGTGTTCATGACTCCAACAACAAGACGGTAAAGGGTCCTAATCAAACATATCTACTTAGGGGTTGATAAGATAAGCCAATGCCTTATCGATGGGAAGAGAACTAGCCTCATCTAAGGTTAATAGCCATTATTCGGACATTAATCAGTCTAGCTAAACAACACTGTATGGTCCAGTGAGTTCCACTCCTCTAGACCACTCTCGAATGTGAAATCATTCCGAAGGGTTAACCGTACGTCAATATTGTACCCCCCATTAACTAGCCGCTGTGTCACTATCGATGACCTAAGTGCCTAACTACTATCTTAAAGCCTTTGACTCTAACAAAGGCGTCGCTCTCCTACTCAAGATAACCACACACACTCAAGCATAGTTAAGCCATTTTTAAATATTAGTCAGGTTTAATGCCTATCATAGCATCCAACAAATAAGTCACTACTACCTAGAATAGCACATCTCATAAGATGAAAATCTTGAATGTAAGTATGAATTTTATCTGTTGAAGTGATAGTTATGTATTAGTAAAAAAAAAAGATAGGTGCAAACTATCAAATAAAGTTTATTCCTATACTATTCATGATGAGTTAGGGTCTTAAATTCACTTTAGACCTATCTTAACATTAGGACCTATTTAGGTTATAAAACTTCCATATAACCTAAAAGAAATTTATAAGTTATCTCAGTAGGATTTTCTATTTGAACCACAGGTTTTAATTTTATTTGCTCTTTGCTATTGGCATAGTGGTTATTGTTGTTGTTGTTATCCAATTATAATTGAAGTAGATTGAACTAAAGGGTTGGTAATTGTTCGGTCTTGTCTAAGTGTTGTTGGGTCAATTTAGGGGCTTGGTGAACTCGTATTGTGAATCAACTAGGCCAAAAATTTGTGTTTGTTCACTTAGATAAACTTTCTCTTAGTCAAATTCTAAACCTCTCTAAACCTATAAGTTAAGCCTTATAATTTAAGAATCCTAAATTGACTTCATATATAAAAAAAAATGATTCTAAAGAAATTCATTATTATATTAGGTTTCATTAGGAATTGTTAAACCTATAAATCCTTTCTGATAGACCTGTTTTACTTTTTATTAAAATTAGAGATAGGCTTTTTTTTATTTGTTTCATTAAACTACTTGTGTGTGTATTTAAGGTCATTTGGTTCCGGCCTATACTATTTTCAATAATATGTATGTCTACTATATTCAAGAAAAAATAAAGTGTCATTTTTTTTATTCACGCATTTTTTTATTGTCTCGTTATTTCCATGTCTAAGATTAACAAGTAATTCTCTTGCCTTTAAAAAAGAAAAATAAAGAACTTCATGCAATAAAACGGACATTTATTATTGTCTTTTATTTTCTATTTTATAGTAACCTTCGTACAACATAGATATAAAAGCATATTAATATCATTAACATAATTTTAAAAGATATAAATAGTGTTACATTACTAATTCATATATACACAAGTAGCCAAGTTTTATTTAGGGAGGATGAGCATCGATTATAATCAAAGGGGAACATTGGCATCCTTTTATTATTAATGTATTTTTCCAAATTCATCAAGGAATCATTATTAAATTCGATAATTAATACATTACAGACATCCTCACTATGTTTCTAAAATAATAGTGTATATATGTGTGTTACAAAATGCTATCTTTGTGAGTTTCTAAAAATATAAATATATAAACTCATAGATGAATATCAATTCATCCCTTTAGCTAACAAATTGCAGATCATATAATGAAATAACTATCAATATATTATATAATATATATTTAAATTAAAACTATAAAATTTTAAATAATATGGCGTCACTTATAAAATTTAACGTGAAGGCACAACAATATAATTTCAATTTATACAATATTTCCTTGTCGTAATGCCATCACATTAGATTTTTTTTTAATCATCATTTGAATTTAATAACATTCGATAGAAAATTTAATCAATTAAATATGAAATAAATAAAACAAAGAAAAGACGGTTTGTTGAATTAAAAATTTACGGATAACAAAAGTATTAAGGAAAAAACATCTCCTTTATTCATTATATTGGCATATATATTTTATTAGTACCTTACATTTGGTATTCCACAATTGTTATTCTTGATATCTTTCATAATTTGGTCTACCCATTACTATTCAAATAACATAATAAGAAACACACCGCACACAAATCAAGCTCCGTTTGCTCATTGGTTTATCGTATTGTTCTTGTTATGTTCAAAGATTTACCATGAATTTGAAAAAAAAAAAAAATGTTAGCCCCTTCAATAGATGAAAATCAATCGACAATAGAAGTGAAGACAAATGTGGTGATAAGAAAAAATTTAACAAATAATTAAAATAAAACAAAAGAAAATGAAATCTAATTCCACATGAAACTTAATCTAAAAAGAAATGTTTTATCTATCTACTTATCACGTATATATTTTGAAATTTCCCAATTTAGAAAATTACTTAAATTTGAGCTATGGTGTAATAAAATAAAAATATATATACCCACTTATTCATCCGTAGATTGATACGTAATTTCCTATTAATTATTTGGACATTTCATTTCCCTCCTTTATTTTATATATTTGGCTTGTGAGAACTATGTTCTTATTTTAATTAAATTTTACTTTTCTAATATATCTTCCTAATGTTTAGGGTATTTTAACCTCCCCCTTAAAAGGAGTTTCATCCTCGAAACTAACCTAACTATTTGAAAAGCTCAGGTATCTTTGCCTCATGGACTCATCGATTTAGAAGAATATTGCATAACTGATACATAATCCCATAAGACACTATATAATATCTTTTTCACATACAATCATTACTAAAAGAATGTATCATGAATCATTTCCTAAACCTCTCACGGTATGCTTAACTTTTAACCAAATTTTCATCCTACATATATTTTATCATTATGGATTAGGCTTGTTTACACGTATAAGCTTCTCAATTTCCAAGATTATCCCACTTTTCATGGAAAAATCTTGAGTGGGTATTACACACTACGTGGATGTATATGGGGTATATGACTTTTAATAACTTTCTAACATATGGACAATATGGTAGGTAGTTATCAAAATAAAACCCATACACCTACGAGTTAGAATACCATTGGGAGTTACATGCCATATGTATACTACATGTGGCTTGTAATACCTACCGAATGTTTTCTCACTTTTCATCCAAATTGTCAGCATATAACCACATAGAACTAAATTTGTATCTATGCTTGTTTTGGCATGATAAAGGAATCATAAATCCAAAGGTTTTTCTAGGGATCAATTACAAAACAAATTAATATAACACATAGATCTATATATATAAATATCTTACATTTGGTAAAAAAAAGTATACTTTTATGTATTTATATAATCTATATATTATTCAATCATATCAATCATTAGATCTAAAATATCAGCCATCACATATTTTCTGAATCAAATTGGATAAATATGATGACATATAAACATACTTCGGTCCTAACATATAACAACTATATTTTCATTTCCAATACATATTATTGAACATTCATCAAATGATTATAGATTAAATCTAATTCATCCTAGATTCTCTCATCATATTCTTAGCTCATCTTGCTATTTCATGGATTCAACTTTATTTATAAATTAATTCGCGGATTGTATTCATTCATCCAATGCTTAGGATTCACTAGGAATTTGTGAAAATTGTAAATAGATTTCAGTTATACCAAATTCTCCTATTTGTCAAATTTATAGTGAGCTCTTCATTATTCTTATGCTTAAAACTTGCAACATTTTATTTATTATTTATAAAGGAATTAAAAAGGTTAGCATATTATAAGGAAGGTTATGCATTTATTCTATACATATCATTGTTTTTCCTCATCAACTTTCTATGTTTGTAATTTGATCTTTCTATAACTCTAGATTATTTACTTGCTAGCCATGTATGCATTTAACATTCACATCAAACATTTATTTACATATGTGTTCAATATATATGACTATGAAAAAAATTATACATATATTTATATAATCCTTGACTAAGTTTGATGGCATTTCAAATTATGGTGTGAATATATTTTAAGATCCTAAAATTTGTGGAGTTCAAAGTTAAAATAATTTATTTTCTTTCTAAGCTTACTAATAAATTATTTAATATTATATTCAAGGTCATTGCGTGTTATTTGGTTCATCATCTAAGCCTATGATGTCTCTTACAGTCCATACGTCAATTTTTTTTTTTTTTTTTGTATTTCATTGTCTCCTCCTTGATGGAAATTTTATCCTCAAATTTTACCAGATTTTAAAGGTTTCAAAATGTTTCCTTTATCCTTTTCTATTTGCGATAACTATTTGCCTTTAGGGTTGATGATTGTCATTATTATATTTGGCATTTCATGTAACTAGGTACATACACTAATAAGAATGATTTCGACAAATCTTGATCCTCAAATGACATGAGAGAACCATGGATTCGCCATTCCATTCATTCTGCACATGTACTTTAGCGTCCGTATGAAATGCATTTTCCATTCATCTTTTAAGGATTCGTTTTAATTAACTTTTAGTTATGATTTCCTTTATTCCATGTTTAGGTTCCTCATTTATCATTTTCATTATGTGATGGTTTACAACTCATTCATGGTATCGTTACTTTCAATTAACCTTTCGTTTTGTTTTGATTGTGCCACCGTTTACATGTGAGGTAAATAAGAAGATTCATTGTTGATCTATCATGTTTCAGGTTATTTTACATTTCTGGATGCATTGAATTTTGTAAATGCACTTATTTGCATGGGTTGACTTGGAGGGACATTGCAGTCAACCACTCTGGATTTCATTGTTATTTCTATGTTGTGTCAAAACTATCTAATTTTTATGCTACTATTCACGACAATTGGTCTCGTGATGCAGTTCAATTGGATTTTTTTTTTTTTTTTTTCAGCTATTGTTACTCTTGTTGTTATAGATATCCATTGTGATAAGTTCCTTTGCCTTTTGTCGTAGTTTTGGGATTGTCATGCTATTGTTTTATATTTGGCTTCTCTTCCTTGTAAACATGTTATGGTATTAGCATTACTATCCATTATCATCTTTTCTCATTATGGTGTTGTCACCATCTACATAAAAGAGATGGTAACGGTGGTTGATATATGATCATTTGAGATTTTGAGGATAATTTTGATCTCCTTATGGCTTCTATTTTCAATGTTGCATTATTACATACATAATCTCTATGTTATATAGACACATTGAATTTTGTCAATACATCAACGTTTCGGTTGACTTATGAGTGGCACAATCAACCTATATGTAAGGACCACTCACTTAACCCATAGATTAAGCATGACAAATCCTCCAACCACGCATAATATTCAAGTATTAGAAAATACCCAAGTATTATACATAAGGTTGTTTAAAAAGAAGTGTTTGTAATGATTGCTTGCTTAAAAATAGATATAACGTTCACATAATTTGAATTAAGAAATACTACCACTATACTAGTAGTAGTAGGTCATCTCATATATATATATATAACATACATCATATACATTGATTAAAGGTCTCCCAAGGATCCTTCCAACATATAAAGCTTACCCACATACAAGCTATATTACAAAAACAACTTAAATCAAAAATACATTCCAAGGCGTAACAAATAAGCCTAAACACTTCACAAAATACATCCAGTCCTAAACATCTACTGTTAGGTCAAATTCCTAATCGTCCATAGAAGTCTCCCATTCAGTCCCAGTACACAATAGTGCAAGCAAATACATATACCATACACACTTAACTAAATGTAATGCAATAATTCATCATAACTTCATTATCTTTAGTTAAGTGAGTAAAACAACACTGGAGTATTCAAACTCCGATTCAAGCTCGGGAATTCTAGGGTTCCTAAGTAACAGCAGCTGCTCAGGGGTTGATATAAACACCGATATCTATATCTCCTATATCTAACTGATAAAGATTATTAATAGCATCATTTAGGGTTCACACTCCTTTATACACCCCACTTATCCCGGTCTATAACATCAATTAGTTCAACGATCCCATACCTGTGAACTAAAACATATTATTTCCTTTCGAGCCTAAGTAGATAATATACTGATACAGTTAACCCCATTAGCTATCCACTTAGCCATTAAGATAAACCACCATTGCATCATGGTAAACCATTGCATCATGGATTTGTGTCATTGCATCATGACAAAGATTCGGGCTACGTGCTTAAACTACCGTGTCATTGCATCATGACCAGGTTGTCGTTCCCCCGAACTAGACACGACTCAACCACAAATTATTTCAATAAACTTTTATTAGTCTTTAGTTAAGGTCAAATTGAACATGCCTATCTTACACAATAATCAATCAATTTATTATGTACCTAGTTCGGATTGAGAATCGATGGAATCTCCAACTGAGTACCTATCTGTTCCACACAAATCAATTATATCACATCACTATCCTAAGTCAAGCTTATTTTCACTAGATTAGAACTTAGGAAGTTATTGAATCTTATGTAACAACAATCCAAAGTCATCACATGTTACATACATATATATATATATATATATATTATAAAGGGCAAATCTTTGATCAAGAGGTCATATATCTAGTATTGGAAGATGTTGGAAGAAGTTAGAAAAATTTGAAATTTATAAAGTCCACGCTGGCAATTAACGCCGACAATGCAACTCTCAACGCCAGCAGTGTAGGATTATATGCCGGCAGCGTTTAAGGCGGCGTTTAAGGTGGCATTAAGAAAAATACATTATGTATAAAACCTCTGAGTCTTTATGCTGGCAGTTTCATCCCCAATGCCAACGGCATTTAAGATGAATTTCAAAAGATCAGACGTCAAAATTCTAATGTCGGTAAGTACGTCGACGGCGTACACTGCAATTCAAGTTGCAAAATTCCTCTGTTTTCTAAATACAAAATTTTTACATTTTAACTCTTCCAACTCATTCCAAACCACAATATAACCTTCCTAATACATGGTATAAGAACCCTATATCATCTAGCATATACAAACTTCCTTTTAACATCATTGAAATATAAAACTCATTCCTCAACCATTAAGACATACAAAACACTATAATTTCATTTACTTCACCTCTATTCTCATCACACTACAACTCAACACCATCCTTGCACTTCCATAATAAGTCCTAAGCTATCTCAACTTCACAATATAACAATACACATATATTTCATCATGCATTAAGTTTGACAGAAAAACTCATGGATTAAAGAGAAAAAAAGCACCTTAAACATCATATAAACTTACCTTGATGTATATATGATGGTTGTGGGCGGATTCTTGATGTGTTGGTGCAAGAAAACTTAGTTTGGGTGTTGGAAAATGTTGGTCCTCTAGAGTTACGAATTCCCTTCCCTTTGTTCTATTTTGGAATGTCTAAAGTGTAACAAATGAGGCTTTGATGTTTATCCAAATCTATATTGACTTTTGGGGTAGATTTGTGATAGGCTTTGGGCCTTAATTGGGCTTAGATTTGGGCTTGAATTTGGGGCTTAAGAGGGCCAAAAATCTGCTAAGTTAAGAGCTTAAGTTTTAGTTTAAAAACAAGCTTAATTCATCAACATTAATCACAACGATAACTATTTGCATTAACATAATAATTGATAACATAAATAAACTATCATCCTAAATATATTACCATAGACTAATATTTAGTTATTACTTCTAACACATATAATTATATCAAATACCACAATTCACTCTACACATACACATACACACATGCAACAATCAATTTACATGTATTAATTATGAATTTAACTTTGATCATTTCACTATAGGTATGATTGTCATTTTTATATTGATTTGTATCTTATTGGTTACCTTCATAAGAAAGTTAGGGGGGTTTCCAACATACTAATATTTTTATGCTACTATCCTATAAACTAAAATGCGCACCACATATAATCTAATTATTAAGATTCCTATTAAGTTAGAGGGAAAGTCCTAGTTGTTGCCTTAAGTTATTTATCCTCTACTTTACTTAGCCAAATTCTCATTTAACTTCGTTTTCAAGCAATACACATAAGGTAACAACAAACAAGGCAGATTACAAATAAGTATATGATTAAGTAAGCAGCAAAACATGTAATTCCATAAGATAAACAACACGCACATTACTTGATAAGGGAAGAAATAAATATATTCAGGTTTACGTCAATTTTAAATAATCAACAGAAAATAGAATTTAGCCAAGCTGGTTATTTAAGCATGTCATCAATTTCATTTGGTTATTATTATCAGTATCCAGCAACCAACATTTCAGGAAAGCCGATCAAACCCTACATTAATCTCACCATGTATCCTAACTTGATTCAGGAGCTATTGCTATGATACAATTTAAACTATCACGTCCTAAAATCAAAGGACGTGGGCAGTTCATCACATACTTTTACTATAGTAGAAGTATGCAAAGGCTTAAAATAACCAACATTCGTAAATTATAAATATCACACAAGTATTTGAAATACTACACGTTGTTATGAATCTCCACACTTTTAAATTTCATAGCTAAACTAAGGTAATAAAATAACTAAAACAAACTATTTTATAATTTATCTAATTTCAAAGGACGAACCCATTCCTAAGTCTAGAGGCCAAGAAAATATCTTTAAATTAGATTTGTACTTGAAAAAAAATCCCAAAAGGGTGAGCCAAAGCTTTGTACACAACAACAAAAGCACATGCAATGTGTAAATGCAAACCTAATCTATCAATCAACAACCCATTAATTTATATCTTTAATTCAGATGCTACAAACAAAAATAGAGTACTCATGACTTTGATAACATGATGGCAAAGGGAAAGGGTCCTAAGTAGGCACATCTACTTAGGGGGTTGATAAGACAAGTCGGTGCTTTATCAATAAGAAGAGAACAAGAAGGAACTAGCATCATCTAAGGTTAACAGCCGTTATTCAAATATTAACCAATCAAGTTAATCAACACTGTATGGTCCAATGAGTCTCACTCTTTTGGACCACTCCTGAATATGAAATCACATCAGAAGATTAATTGTACGCTGATATTGTACCCCCCATTAAGTAGTTGCCAAGTGACCACAGGTTACCTAAGCGCCTAACTATTGGGTTAAAGTCTTAGACTCTAACAAAGGCATCACTCTCTAGCTCGAGACGACCATGCACACTCAAACATAAGTTAAATCGTCTTTAAGTACTAGTCAAATTTAATGTCTATTCTAGTATCCAACAAACAAGTCATTGTATACCTATATCATAAATTTCCAAAGCTAGTGAACTGTGAAACTCACATAAGTGTAAAACTTATTTCTCCATTGCCAAAGTAAAGCATGAATTGAGATGCAAGAGTCAAGGCATGAGCATCAATAAGGATAAGAAACAACAACGTGGGAAAAAATGTAATTATTGAAGATAGATTTTTTATTATAACAAAATGGGTGGAAAATTTTTTAGAGGTCTGAGAACGAATAAAAGAATGAGAGAGAATGATCAATAAGGTAAGAAGGAAGGATGGTAATGTGTGAATTTAAGAAAGAGACAAGCATTTTAGAAGAAGGAAAAAGAAAGTAAGCGTAATAAGATAGAGGGAAAAATACTAATAATATATTGGAAAGAGGTGATAAATAATTAGGAGTGCAGTAGAAAAAAATTAAGTAGTAAAATATTAATAAGTAACATCATATAAAATATTAACAATAACAAATAATAATGATGGTATTGAAGAAATCAGAGTTATAACAAATAACAATATTATTTAGTTACAAAAAAATATAATCATTTAAATATGTATTTATAATTATGTTTATATTTATATTTGCATGTTATTTTGTTTTCTTAAATAGAAATCCGATTTAATAACTTGTTTTGAACTATCAAAATGATTAGGTATCATATTAATATTTGACTATATTGTCATTAAATGTTATTTACATAAGGGTTAAGATTTATGAATCTTAAATTTTTTAGATTAAACTTTAGGTTTTTGGCCAAAAGAAACAAGTAACTTTAGGTTTAAAAACTCCTATTTATCAAATTGAGCTATCTTTTTTTTTTTTTTTTTCTAGCTTCATTTCTTGAATTACTTTTATTATTCTTACCTTGATTTGGAGCTTTTCAATCTTCCACCTTAAAAAAAAAAAATAAATAAAAAATAAAAATAAAAATAAAAATAAAAAATTCGTCCTCAAAATTTCCATTGGCGAATGACTCTTGAATGTTTGCTTTGTATGTAGATTTTTAAAATTAGGATTATTTTTATCGTAAATAGCATTTTCGTAAATAAATTAATACATTATTATTTTTTTTTCCTGTTCCCAATATTACTATGCTTAAATCAACAATGACCTTGCTTACAATGGCCTAACTTCTTTGAGCAAATATGGGTCGGTTTTGAAAATGGAACAAACTGTCCAGTTTTTAGTAAAAAGCTTCACGCGATAAAAATATTTTAATGTGATATTCTCTTAATATTTATCTATATATCAAATTATTTGAAAATTGTTGGGCCAAAGAAAAAAAGTTATTTGAAAATTGTGATCATGTAAAATATCAAAGAGGTTTTGAGGGTCACGCACATGTTTCTATACACAATTTACTGGTCTACAGATTCTCGTAAGGAAAATCGAAACCACTCCAAGATTTTGCTTTGTTCGAAAATATGTATACAGAGAAATCTAAAACTTCTGGTTTCTAGAATTTGGTTCTAAAACTTCAAGAATAACAAAGACAACTCTTAGTGTATCGAAGTAGTAAATCAGATGGAAATCAAAATTGTTCTCTTTTCAAGTTCGGTTAGTGACGTTAACGACAGCAACGACGAAAAAGAAAAGAAAATGAACAGAAGAGATGGCAGTAGATTAAGAAAAAAAAAATGTGTGTATATATATATATATATGCTATACATAACGATATATAATCGTATATATGGTTGGGTTTTTATTTTTATTTTTTTTTTAATTTGTGTCAATTTCATATAATTCTATTACAATTTTATTCTTGTAAAGAGTTATTACCAGGAGTGAATAGATACAAGGTGAATAGGGTATAAAGCACTATCCATATCCTATTCTTTAAGGCACATGATATTGAATTTTGTACTTGTAATCTAGCTTGTGGCTCTTTATACTTGTCATGTACCATGTAAAACCTACATGGTCTAGAATATTCTTTGAAACCTATAATTTTTTTAACGAAATCTTCATATTTTTCTCCTTCCTTTTAAAACATCAAGTTTGTAGTCTTTGATATATTTCTATGTAATATGTGATACTATCTTATTTTTATATATTCAAATAAACAACATGGGGAAATAAATATCTATTTACATGATATTAAATAAAATTATAAAACTCGCACCAAATTTCAAAATTAAAAACGTTGGAACTACTTTTATATATTAATTGAAATTATAATATAAACAACATCGCTATATAATTTAGGAGTTCAAGTATGTATATAGAACCATAATTCTTCTAAAATTACAAAAAAAAAAAAAAAAAAAGTCATTCTAAATTAAAGTAGTATAAATCATTCTATAATAAAACTTTATGGAATGTAGTTTATAAATAATAATCTTGAATATATGTGGTTGCAAAATAAAATATAAAATATCAATATTTATTATATAATATTATTATATAATATTTAACAAGATGAATATATGATGTTTTGGAACATGTACTTTTTATAATATAGTATATGATCCATGGTGGGTACAGGATACAAAGACCTCATATCCGTACCCTATCTTATGAGAGCATGTTCTAAAAAATATATACTCGTACTCTATATTGTGGCTTTTAATACCTATCCGGATCTTATCTAGTCGAGAATAGTCCGAATAGTATCCTATGTGACAGAATTACCCGCTCACTTCTAGTTATTATTGTAATTAGTTGCTCATAATAATAATTCTATAAAAAATCATATTATAAAAAATATTAAATAACCATTCATCACTTTAAAGCAATTGCTAGAATTTATTTTTTTAAAATATCTTTATTAAAATATAAAATTAATAATAATAAAAATCCTATTATAATTTTATTTCATTATCTCAAACAACAATTTTATTACCCTCATTTTGTTCGGTGATCTTATTGCTGCGTTTAATGTTTGTCTTTAATTATGAGTGAAATTTAAAATGATTGCTAGGATGGAGAAGTTATAGTTTTTTTACTGTGTTAAAGGTACTCGGGTAGACGGTAGAGCAAAAGTTGGGTTCTCTTAGTTGGCTTTTTGGAGAGATATTTGTGGGATTTATTTTCAAGTAGGATTGCATCTTCAAACTGGGTATGGCTGTTCGTATTTCCCAAGATATTGTTAAAAGTTTATAATATTGAATAGTGATCAGAGTTGATTTGCAGGTTTGCTAAGTGGTACATGGTGCATAATGTTAGAATTCGAACAAAAAATTAAGGGATACTCAATTTGCTATTAATTAATTAAGTTTGCTTAGTTAACATTTAAAACAAATATTAGCTGTTAAAACACATTTCTCATAGACATACTAGATTAAAGATGTGTATAAATTGATTCTCCCTCTACTTATTATGTTTATTGAAATACATTAACATATTACGACATTAAAAGCTATTCTATTAAAATTTTTCATAACGAAAGAAAAGGTTAGGTGAAATAAACCAATTTATCAAATGGTTTATTCAATTTTCTTCGATTCTTTTTTTTTTTTTTTTGTTTTTTCTAAGTCCACCCCCCAAAAAAACAAAAACAAAAGAAGGGGATCGTTATTAACTGAAACAAGATCTCAACACATGTAATGAAAGCTTTATTTACTCTTAATTTCACTTATTATCTAATTTTTCTCTAGTTTTCTTAATATCACTAATAATTTGTGATTCCACTTAATTTTGGAAATACTTTTATTAAAAGTGACTTCCCTTAAATGTTGATAGCAGTAGAGTTGTTACAAACATTGGAACAACTTTATGAATTTAATTTTACACAAAATTACTATATATTTTATTTCATAAAATCACTCAATATTTGGAATTTCTATTTAACGTTTGCAAAATCTCATGAGAGTTCATAATCCACTACTCTATTCGCAAAAATTACTTAAAATATTCAATATTTTTCAAAAATTGTAACTAATCCAGTTGAATTTCGAAGCATTGAAATTAAAATTATATAATCTATTTGTTTCATCTTATTCTAGATGCAAATGAAAATCAAACAATCTAATGCAATCCAAAGCTTCCTCTTTAGTCGGCTTTGAAAGATTCAACTACTTTAATATACAGTGCTATACATATTAATACGGATTGTTACCTTGATTTTGATTATTTAAGAAGATGGAAGGGGAACCATAGGATCAGTTTTTTATTTTGTGTGGTCCAGAAGAAAATATCAAAAGTCAAGCGGACGTGAGCAGAGGCGTAAAGGACTTAAACTCGGTCTTAGTAAACGACCGAGACCCATAAACTCTGTTGGCCGTGGAGGCTAAGGCACGTCAAGGAAGTTTCTAAGTAAAATATTATCCACGCACATATTGACTTTTATGCGAATTATTAATAATAAATCGGTCAACATCAACTAAGCCAGACTTGTCTTAGTACATTCACTTTCAAAGGAAAAAAAAAAGGTTATTTGGACACCATTTTGATCTGTTGATTATTTATTAATTCTGTAAAAAATTATAAAATTGTAGGACTTTAGAATTCATGATTTTTATATTATTGAAGCGCCTAACACTACATTCAATGTTTTAGGTGTTGATAGATTTTAAAATAATAATAAAAACATTATGTGTTTACTTTTCTCAACCATAAAATAATTTAGATAACGATAATAATGTTAAATAATTCACCTTTTTATGGTAACTGTACGCAATCCTATCTTGTAGGTTTCCGATATATTTACACATAGCAGTCGGTCATCGATAGTATCGACGAATGCATGATGGTTTTGAAGTCTTTTAATTATAATTTACTATGGTATAGATACAAAAAGATGAAACAGTCACAAATAATTATTTATCCATTGTTGAGCACCCGCAATAGGATGGCGATGTTCGCTGGTGAAAAATAGGAACATATAAATAACCCCTCTCTTACGGAAAGAAGGATGCACCCATGTCACAAAATTCTTGTCGCCAAATACCGAAGAAAACCAAGTTTTTTTCTTTTCCTTTTTAATTTTTTCTTTTTGTTTATGATGGCCCAAAATTGGGTAGCATATTAATATGGTCTAACCTAGAAGGGAAAAAAAAATGAAAGAAAGAAAGATCAAGCTGAATTATAATTGAAAAACCAATTTGCCTCCAATCCAAATGGAGTTTTTTTAGATGTATATGTTGATTCTTTTGTGAGGAGACCATAACGGAGAGTGCTAGGGTAGAGGAAGAATTATTTTCATTATTTCTTTATTCATCTATTTTTATTTTTCCCTTTCAACAACCTTATAAGGTAGAATGGTAAACGAGGCAAATATTCCAAAAAGAAGCAGCATACTTAGAAAATAATTTCTTTAAAAAATTTTCTGGAGAAAAAATAAAAGAAGATATTTTAAATCCTACTTCGTCATTTAAACAATTTATTTATTTATTTATTTAAACTATTTTCCATGGCTTTCACAAACCTGCCTATATCTTTTGTTATGGCCATTTTTCAAAGAGTTAATTGATCTGGATATCTCCTATTGCTTGTTTAGGAGCATGTGGCTGATACCGTTGCTCTTATTCAACTTCTTCCTCGTAATGTCATGAAGTTTTGCTGTTAGGCAAGTACTTTCTACCTTTTTTCTTTTCCTAACTGTTCCCATCTTCTTTTTTCCACACGCGCATTTTTCAATTATTTTTTGTCTACATATGAACACGAGTGCATCGTATACTAGTTTTATATTTAAATCTAATGTCGATTGATTTTTATTCGTATATTCTGTTTAGCTAGCAAATTGCTTAAAAATTCGCTAAAATGACAGGATGTCTTTAAGCTAATATAAAATAGTATAAAAGTAATTTAAAGAAATTTCCCTTCCACTTCATAGCCCATCAGGTGAAAATATATAGTTTTATTGGTATTAACAAGTTATGTATGGGAATAAGTGGTAAGGAAGAATAATATCATATGATTAGCTATAAAACTGGGAAAAATGGATTTTAATTAAATAGTTAACAAATAAATAAAAATGTAGCTTTAGAAATGAGTTACTCAGGCAGACAAGAGGGAAAAGTACGTACAATTCAGGCCCTCATTCGCACGTCAAATTAATTCGTGATAGAATATGAAAAAGACTCAGATAAATGCTTCTTGACCTATGACTTAAGAATTCGTTGGTGGAGAGCAAATGGTGAAAAGGCATTAAAGTAGAGAACGTGAACCACACATGTACGTAAATACTTGTATAAATCAACATATTTAAGGATGTTGGCCATAAAAAAAAATCAACATATTTAAGGAATATGTACGTTGTTGGAAAAAAAAATAAAGCACCCATGATAAATCAGTTATTGTTAATAAAAATATTATTACAAATGAACATAGTACCTAGGAAAGGGTGATAAAAGTTGGAAAGAGCTAACCACGCTCAGTGCCCAATGCTTGGTTTCTATTTCTTTTCATTTCATATATATATATATATATATATTTAAATATATATACATAAATATGCCGATCTTCGTTTTGTTTCAACAAACATTGTTGTTACTTCCCTTTTTTTTTCTTTTCTTTTGAAATCCATTTTTATAATAACACTAAATTATCCTTGTGGGACTGATACTAGCCTTAGATGATCTTTGAGTGACTAACTTCGGAATACTTACTATTAAGATTAAAAACAAGCTCTTTCTCTTTTGTACACCAACGTTATAATATACATGACGAAAAAAAATAGTATGACGAAACTTCTAAATCCATTACCTTATCATATTTTGTCCTTAAATTTACATCATCTTTGGGCACTATTTATGTTATTTGGCTACTATTAAATTGTTGGTAAGGGCAGCCATAGTTGTCATTGATATATTATTAGTTAGGTAATATATTAGTGATTATTAAATCGAGTTGCATATTTGATCCTTATAGGGTAATGTTTGTTTTCTCTCTTCAAAAGTTGAAAATGAATAGGAGTTGTTGAATATTTATAGGCAACTGGTATGGATGACAACTATAAGATCTATCTTAGTGATTAACAGAAGAGATAGAGAAAATTCAATTCATACTTATCCTGAATAAGCTAGCTATAGGTTAAGGCCAATAGTTGTCTTCTTGTATGTATGAGCTTACTTGAAAGAGATTAGATATGGTAGATCGACCCAACATTCTTTTTTCTAAGCTCACCAAGCCAAATATCACCAAGTCAACCTAATAAAGTGGACTAGACTTGATGATCCTCGTTATGCAGCCCACGAGTCAAGCCTAAATAATAATAATAATAATAATAATAATAATAAGAAGAAAGAAGAAGAAGAAGAAGCCCTTTACAAAGGTTAGAATAGAATACCAATACTATGCAAAGTAGTTAAAATAGAGTATCAAACTCTAAGTTGATAAAATAGAAAATTAATATTGTGTTAAGTGGTTCAAGTAAACAATTATGTCATTATTAAAAGGTCCAATCTCTCCAACTCAATTAAAGATGTTACAATGGTGTCATGAGGAGATCCTTCTTTGAATCAATGGAAACTTTTATTTGTAAAATATTGATTGTCTGTAGTTTCCTCCCATATCAATATATGTATTTGTTTTAACCAAAAAATACTCGATTATCATAATTTCCTATCATTTTGATGAAATCAAAAGTCTTTAAAGATAATTTTGACCTGACTCAGTCTCACATATCATTTGGTAGTTAAAATAATTGGTATTGGCATGCTTTGTATACTTAGTCAATGGATAAGTCATGGCCACAAAACTGAGTGGTAGTTATAAACTCAATATATATGAAGTTCTAATAAAAGTCATTGGAAACCAAAGTCTTCATGGAATAAAGTGAGAAAGTGAGAGACGCATATTTGGATTCAGTTTTAATACAACAACTAGAATGTTACTATGCTTACATCAATAGTGGCCGACCAAGTTAAATTACTTTCAGCTTTATGAGTGGAGCAAATTCTAGTCATCCCAATATAAATATTTTACGTGATATTCGCTTTACATGTATATCAAATAACTAAAGAAATGATGATATGTACAATATATATATATATAAATAGATGTGCGTACATTTTTCTTACAATACTCCATCTTTTAAACAAGCTATGTATGAAAAAGAAAGGAGCTCAATTTTTCAATGGACACCAACCTATTTGACTATTTAATAAGTATTTGATGAAACGATAAAGTTAGATGGTTATCAAACAGTAATTATGCTTCTCAATTTTTTAGAATCCTAAGATGTAATTGAAGGATGAATCGAGGAGGAGGATCAGCTTATGCTTTCGCTTTGCAATCATTTTATAATACAGTGATACTCTTGTTTAAGTCTTATTAGGTTAAACGACGCACCATTAAAAATATTAATAATTTAATTTGAGATATACAAGAACTTCACTGAGACAAGCACATACTTTTTTTACTCTAGAGGTCGCTGCAAGCCACCTAATCATTTTTGCGTGGCGTCCATATTGCAGCCAGTCATAATGAAGACTTTTATATGAAACGTCTCCTTTTTTATGGTGAAAACTTCAATGAAATTTTCTTCCTTACTGTCGGATCCCTTCCTACTATACATCTTAACAAGGAAATATTAATGAAAAGACAGAGTCTTTCTTAAATATCAATGTTAACGTCATTTGCAGGATTATTTGTCTTCATTGTCTTGAATTTTCTACAAAGAAAAATTGATTACTTAAACTTTGGAAAAAAGTTTCTTTTATGATTTGTTATATCTCTTCAATGATCATTACATTGAGCTTTGACAACCTAGTTTAGAGATATAACTCCTACATTGTTCATAAAAGACCATAAGAGAAGCAAACTGACGATATCTAGCAACAAAATCATTTGCAGCCATGTTTATGCTTGTGCGTTGTTGAATTGTAGTAGACTATAGCTATAAAGCCTAAGCTATGATATGACTTTTTCTGAAGATGGGGCAGAGGAGATGTTAATTTCTACGTGTTTGAGGCTATCATCGTCATTCCTAACGTATGATTTTTAGAATATCTATATTTTACTTTGTATCAAGGTTCTAAAATTTAAAAATTGAAACCTATCATATAGCGTACTTTCATACCATCCTAAAAGCTATAAGCATATTGTGTAGAATAATTTATCTATTTTGTTGTTACACTTTTTTAATATTAAAATTTGAGATAAATTTTTAACAACTTGAATTTATTAATGTTTCTATAGTAGGTGAAAAGAGTCGATTTTATGAAAACATTTCAATTTCAAATTTTTGCTTTTATATGCACACATTATATTAAGAGTATGATTGATTTTATTATAAGATTGCTTAATCTTCTACCATTGTATTGACCCTTATTTTAAGTTATATTTTGATAAAACTTAGAAGTAAATATATATAATTTTCATTAACTAATTTTATCTCATAATATTTTTAGTGTGCATACGAAAACCTTAACACGTGTATTGCAATGTGCTATGATAAAAGTAATTAATAGGTAAGAAAAGTAACTCATGGACTTATTTCAATCATTTGGCTATGTTTTGAAACAAGTGTTAACTTGGAGATCACCATTGGCCTTATAAAATAATATCAATTCCATTCTAGAGTTTAAATGGGACTTCATTTACATGGGGGCAAAACTCCTTCCCTTAGATGCATGACATTTTTATTACAAGACCTTACAATTAGATTAGTTCTTCCTCTTTTTTTAGTGTACAATTCAATTCACATCCCACCCTCTTTGAAATTTTCCTTAAATTTCTGTTGAAACAATCCAACTAGCTATAGTTTTGATCTAGCCATGAATCATATACCCATTGGTAGGGGATGGCTTTAATACCATTTGTACCATTCCAAGACAAAAGTAACCACTAGATAAGCTGACACTCATGAACTTACTTTAACAACTTGACTCAAAAGTATTTAACTAGTTTTAACTTTATAATTACTATCATAGCCTTACAAACCTATAACATCTCTCACATGGAGTGTTATAGAACTCTAATATCAAGGCGTTTTTTGAAGTAACACTTAGTGTTTATTGAAACTCTAGATTAAATGTGATCAAGTAAGAGAACTTCTAGGATTGGTGATTTAGTGGGAAATAGTTGACCACAAAGATGGAATCATACAACATATTACGTCAAAGTAGACTTAAAGCAATTCACAAGCCTAAAGTAGAGGAGTTAGGTACCCCACAAGTTAATGTGCTTAATGAAATTTTAATCATCAAGACATCTTTTAATATAATGTATTGAGTTCTTCAAAACTCTAATATTAAGCGTGCTCTGGTTAGAGCATTCTTAGGATAAGTGACTTCCTTGAAAGTAACTATAATACTCCTCAAATATAGATAGTAGAACTCTAATCATAGAGGCACATTTTCAGTATAATGACTTAGAGTTTGTTACAACTCAAAAGTTAAGCGTGCTCTAGGTAGAGCAATCCCAGGATGGGTGACCCTCCTAGAAAGCGCTGGTACCAAAAGAACAAAACTGTGTGGCATGTGGCCAAAGCGGTCAATACCTCGATAGGTACAGTTCTGACTCGTTACACAGTGCCTTTGGTGTCTTAGTTATGCCTGAAAGTGTACTGAGATAGCCAGTGTATCTGGCATCACAATCCTTACTCAAGATAGCTTTAGGGCCTAGGGGCGCCCCCTTCGTTGTAATAGAGCCTGGGATGGTAAGTTATGACAAATGGTATAAGAGTAGTGGTTTTTGGACCTATATAATGAAACTAACAGAGACATCAGCTCTATAAGTGGGGGAGTATGTAATACCTCTCAAATATAGATGGTGGAACTCTAATCACAAAAGTGCCTTTTTGTTGTAATGGCTTGGATTTTGCTAGAATTCAAAAGTTAAGCGTGCTTTGGGCAGAGCAATCCCAGGATGGTGATCCCTCTAGGAAGCACTGGCACCAAAAGGACAAAACCATGCAAGCTGTGACCAAAGCGAACAATACCTCAGTAGATAGAGTTTCGAGTCGTTACATAGTGCCTCTGATGTCCTGGTTATGCCTAAAGGTGCACTGGGAGGGCTAGTGTACCTGGCATCATGATCCCTGCTTATGGTAGTCTAAAGGCCTAGGGGTGCCCCATCCGCTGTGGTGGAGCTTGGGGTAGTAGGTCATGATAGTAATTGACACTCAAGAAAAAACTACATGATATGTCATGCTAAAGTAGATAATACCATAGTGGTAGGGATGATAAGGTATAGACTGAATAAAGTATGAAGTCTTTTTCATACAATATCCTATAAGGTACATGGTATTTAATTTTATGCTTAGAACCTACCCTATAGCACATTGTATATATCATGTACATTAGAGAAACTATATGGTACAACATACCTTATGGAACTAGTAACTTTTTTCTTTTTTTCTTAAATTTCAAGTTTATACTAGTATATATATGGTTTCACATAATATGCAAAACCATCTTCTTTCATATATTCACTATATATAATATAGGGAAAGAAAATTAAAAAGACTAGAATTTATGTATGTGCAATAGTTGAATCCTATAACAAACACTCGTAAAACTTGCTTAAGTAATTTCAAACAAAATCATAAAACCTATGGCAATTCCAAAGTTAACAACTTTAGAGTCAAATTTCTAATAATTGGCCTTAAAATATAAATAACACTTATGTTACTTAAAAATAAAAACATATTGTAACGCCCTAAAATAAGGATACTACAAGCCGCCACGTGTCCTTCTCTTTATAAAAACACATCAAGGCCATGGAATACTAATCCACATATTATATAAAAAATACAACTCCAATACTCACATATAAAGGGTATCTGTTAAACAATTCATCATATAAATAATACTCTTGAATTAACTTATTAGTATAAATCAGAGCCAACATCATCCTGACTTATAACTTAACTAAAAAGTCCCAGAAAGAAATCTTAAATTCATAAAGTAAATAAAATTTTTCAAACTAATAATAGTTTCAACTTGAACTTCATAAATTATTAAATGGTCTTCCTATCTCTAGGTATCCAAAAACTACCTCTATTGATCGTTAGTAGGAAAGTCAAGTTCACTATTGCTATCCTCATGATCTATAAAGATGTCATATTTGGTAAGATCATAAATCACCTTATCTTCTCCTATTCCTAAAATATGAACGGAATGAGTGAAAATGCCTAGTATGCTAAACCACATACAAATGCATATGCACACATAACATATGTATTCAAATGCAACTATTTCTAATGCAACAAACACAAATTATTATCTTTTAAATTATCAAGCATACAACACAGTTTAGAATTATCTACAGTCTAGTCCCAAATCTAGAGTAACTCATGACTCCATAAAAAGAAGCATATAGAAAATAGATAATTATACATATATTGGTGTTGGAGAATCATCCATACATCGTGGCCTCTATCAAAACCTAATCTACCGGAATACTTTTAAGGCACGAGTCTACTAAGGACGACCTCACACATAGATTATCATGGTGCCTTGTTAATATCACACTCTGTGTTATCTTTACTAACCAAAGCCAAACACAAGCAACAAAAATAATTTTATATGTCATATAATATAAATTAATTTGATATTCTAACCTTACACACATACAATAAGTGGATCTAAACCTACAAACACATATAACAAACAAGATAAGGTTATACCTGATTCAATCTCAAGGAACATGACTCAAATTCCATAAATATCCTGATCATATAAATACATAAATTTCACTATGTGTCTTTCATATCACTATTTTAAATCCAAATATATCCAAAAATCCTAATCTCCAAAGAATTATAAAATCACACCTTATTCCTTAATTAAAATCCAAAACCCTAATCTACTCAACAATCTGACCAAATCCTAGATCACAATTTAATACCAATCAAACCAAAGAATCAATATAAAATCATAGCTATGATAGAGGTTAAGGATTTATCAATTTATCTATGATCAAATCCTTAATTCTTTTTAATCGGAATACAAAAATTCTTTAGAATCACTAATTTCCTCAATAGATCTCCAAACCCTAGAACTCCATTTCATGCCAAATAACTAGAAATCATCAAAAACTACTTTTATGAATTTATAAAGATTAACAACATAACACACTTACCAAAACTTGATAAACAATCCTTCCCAAACAACAAATCTCTAGATCTCCACGAAATCTAGGGTTTATCTCAAATCTCCCTTCAAAACAACAATAAACCCTAAGAAATCTCACAGTTAATAAAGATCCTAAAGAAAATATAAGTTTGATTACCTTAAACAAACCTTTTGAAATCCCATTTGATTAAAAAAATCATATCTTCAAGCTAAATCAAAATGTTATGCAATTCCTCCTTCAAATTCACCAAACAAAAATCCTAAGGATTTTTATTGGCTTTATTGAATCTCAAAGATAAGGAAAGAGATTCACTCACCTTATTTGAATCTCCTCAAACTCCAATGGATGCCAAGATCATCAGAAGAGAGGATTTCTAGGCTTAGGGTATGTTTTGGAAAAGAGGAAAGCCTAGTTTATATAGAAAACAAGGAATAATTGTTTATCTTCAATAATGTCTCTTTATCTTTAGTAACGTCTCTTCATCTTTACTAATGATGTCTTTTCATCTTTAATAACGTCTCTTCATCTTTAATGACATCTCTTTATCTTTAATAACGTTTCTTCATCTTTAATGACGTCTCTTGATATTCATTCATACATCTAATAATTGACAAATAAAAACAAACAAAAAAATTAATTAAACTCTAGGGTTAATCATAAACCTTCTAATTTTATCTTAAATGGCATTTTTACCATTCAATATAAAATATTTATCTGTATATTACACACATAGAAACGAAGTTCATGCAAAATAAAATAATACAAATTCTTTTGAATAAAAAAATTTTAGAAGGTAGTCTACAAATGATAATCTTTGACAAAAATAACCACAAAATAAAAAAGATCTAGAATTATTATTTATTTCTTATTAATTAATAATATTTTACAACTTTTAATTGATTAGGTAAGAAATACCTTTAAACCTATATCCTCTATATATTTAAACTCATGTTCGAGGATGGGTAAAATGTACAAAGACTTCATACTCATATACTACCATGTGAGTGAGTTTTGGCAAAATTAATATCTATACCTCATCGTATAACCCTCAATACCTACCTAGTCTCTACTCAATCAAGTAGAGTGCGGATAGATATTCTGTATCATAAGATTATCTACTCACAACTATCTAGATGATAGAGTTTCGAGTAGTTACAACACCAATACTAATTCTTTCTTATAATTCATATAAGACTTCCTTCACATAGGATTTCATACTGACGATGTCACCTTCGACACTAACCTGAATTTACTTCATCGAGCACGTCATTACAAGATGTCAGCGTGCACTTGAGTTACCCGCTCATGCTTATGTGAATAGTCGTCATGCTTATTTGTCTACTTATCATTTTATATTACCTCAGCTATATTGCTAAAACTATTAATAGATATTGCTATCTTCATTTTTTCATTACGCAACACGATGTTAACAAGAATTAGTCATAATTTGCACTTAAATATAGTATAATAATGTAAATTTTATGTATGAACTAGTGTTACAACTTCAAGTGTTAATATATACGATGTATAAAGTATTGTTATGTAATATATGACAGTGTAATATGGTAATAATACAATAAGCATATATTAATAATTAATATGATGGATTTTAGGACACTCGTAATTTGAGCTTTTCAATAGTTGTATAGTTGAGATCACCCAATATTTATTTATGAGTTATGAGATTGCAAGCGAAAAAGCTCAATGTTCGTAGTCTTCAAAAACATAATAAAATAGTATAATATGTAGAGATGTATTGTTTGACAAGTTAAAAAAATTCATGTTATAAAGATAAATAAAACCTAATGCACAATTTATAACCATTTAAAAAATTTATCGATAATTTGTATAGTCATGGAATACACAGTAAATCTTATTTTCAAATATCATGAACTTTTTAACAATATGAGATTTTTTCATAATAGAACAATACATGCAAATGTGATACTCATATAAAATTATTTGATATAAATAATATTCTTTATTTTTAAAATAATATTATATGAAGAAAAATCAAACCATAACGTTTGATGAATTAATCTATTAAAAATATGCCAAAATGAAACCAAAATCTAGAGTACAAACAATGGAACACAAATAAAAAAAAATGTAATAGTCATTAACTTTCTTGTTAATGAAGATGTTAAATTAAGACTATGTTTATTTGTGTATATATAGATGATATTTTGGTTTTTTCAAAAAATGAAAAGGAACATACAGCTAATTTTCATTAAATTATTAAATGTAATATCTCATTTCAGTCAAGATAACTATACGAAGTTTGAATCATTGATTTAAGGAAACATGGTGATAAAAGATTTTGGGTCTGTTTGGATTTTCTGTTTCTCATCTGTATTTGTATCTATATCTAAATTTTATATGTAAAGATGTCTGATTTAAAATTGTATTTTATCCGTATTTATTCTATTTAATGTTTTCATGAGAATTGTTATATGTTTTTCATCTATATATATATTTCTTGAAAGATAAATTATTAAAAAAAATTTCAAAAAAAGTTTCGTCATCTGTCATCTGTCGAATGCTAAACAAACCCTTTAAACAGGCTATTACAGTAGCTTCTATATACTGAGATACTGAATTTAGAGCCTAAACCAATGCCGCATAAATTAAACAAAACTCCTCCAAATAGATACGAGGAATAGAATAAGAATCAATGATTGTCATACTTCTTCTTATATGAATTTCACGAAATTGGAATAATTAATAACTTAAATAGCTAATGGACTTTTCCTATGCTAAACCAGCCAATGCTTTGTGATTTTAATCGATCTTAGGTTCTTAGTTCGTCTCCTATAAGTGTTAAGTTATATTATTGCTCCGACGTTCCAAATGTCTTGACTCGATATTTAAAGTTTTTTAAGGTGCTTTAGGAATGGTTGTCCATTTTAGAGAAAGGACCACTTGGACGAAGACCAAGTATTTACAGGGTAATAGATTTTGGGTTCGTTTTGGATTTTCTGCTTTCCCCCTGTATTTGTATTTACATCTAAATTTTATATTTAAAAATGTTTTATTTGAAGTTATATTTTATCCATATTTGATCTATTTGATGTTTTCATGAGAATTATTATATGTTCTTCATCTATATATATTTCTTGAAAAACAGATTATTAAAAGAGTTTAAAAAAATATCTATTATCTACCATCTGTCGAACGCTAAACAGACCCATTAATCAGGCTATTTCGTTAGCTTTTATATACTGAGATATTGAATTTAGAGCCTAAACCAATGCCACATAAATTAAATAAAACTCTACAAATAGATACGAGGAATAGAATAACAAATCAATGATTGCCATTGTTCTTGTTATATGAATTTCACGAAATTGGAATAATTAATAACTTATATAGCTAATGAACTTTTCCTATGCTAAACCACCCAAATTCTTTGTGATTTCAATCGATCTTAGGTTCTTAGCTCGTCTCCTATAAGTGTTAAGTTATATTATTGCTCCGACGTTCCAAATGTCTTGACTCGATATTTTAAAGTTTTTTAAGGTGCCTTAGGAATGGTTGTCCATTTTAGAGAAAGGACCACTTGGACGAAGACCAAGACGACTATCGTATTTCCTGGAAATGATAAGTGGCTGCCCAGTGTCCACTAGCTCTTCTATTGTTTGTTACGATTTTGTAACTTTTGTCAATATTCTTTTTACATTAAAACCAATTACATATTTACAGTTTGATAATATTTACACCAATTCAGTAAATTAACTTTCCGTTTTATAAAACATAAAATCACTTATTAAACAATATTAGGAATTTTGTATTAATAAATGTATTTTCTTTTACAAGGAAAAATTTCAATTCAAATACCTTTTTCAACTTCGATCCAAAAAACAAAAAAAAAGTCCTTTTGCAACATAATAAAGGAAATTTTTTTTTTAATTTTTTAAAATGAAATGAGGTCTAAAGAATCTGTAAATGTGGGGTCGATTAGATGACTATTACCCTTCATTGCGTTAGATATACTATCATTACCGAGTACTCTCCTCGGATTCTCGTCTCATCGAGTTCGTTTTGTCGTGTCATCGGCTCATTGTCGTATATGCAAGACTCGTACACTTTCTCTATTGACCAAGTCTGTCCCATCTCTAAAGTGAAATAACCAAGAAATTTCCTTGCTGTTCCCTGTCCACAGGGGGACACACGAAAAAAGCTGAAAAAAACATCAAGTTAATATCTCATTCGGTCGTCAATCTTTATTTTGGTCGTTTAACCTCATTGTATATTCGATTATGCATTTATGCTAAATATCCTTCAGGTTCATCTTAAAGCTTGACAATCTAGAAGTCAACGTACAACTTTAATCCAGGAAAACGTGGCAGATAAACTAGAACAATTTATTTATTTTGAAATTAAGTAATAATTCATCTTTTTTTTTCCTCTAATTTTTAGTTGTTATATTCACAGAATACAATATAACTAAATCGATCATTTTTTGTAAAATTTTGTATAGACTTGATCCATTATAGTTCAATTCTCATATCATCATATTACAAAATTTCATATGATGTGTGGTGAGTTTATCTTCTAAAGGTTTTGAGGGAATCAAGCTCATAAGTTTGGGAATAAATGAGAGCTGTGCGTTAATAAGCTCGTGCCATGATATCTTCTTATTTAGAAGCGTGTGGCTGATACAGTTACTTATGTTCAACTACTTCCTCGTCATGTCATGAAGTTTAGGTGATCGACCAGTACCTTCCGTTAGGTTTATTTTTAAATATAAAGTTATTTGATTTTTATTTGTATACTCTGTTTAACTAGCAAATTATGAAAAAATGGCTAAAATAACATAGTGTTGATTTAGCTAATATAAAGTAGTATAAAAGTAATTTAAAGGGATTTCCCTTCAGCATCATGCCCATTACGTGAAGACATATGAATTTATTGGTTTTAACAAGATATGTATGAGAATAAGTAGTAAGTGAGAATAATATGAAATGATTAGCTATAAAAGTGGGAAAAAAGGATTTTAATTAAATAGTTAACAAATAAATGAAAATGTAGCTTTAGAAGTGGGTTACTCATGTAGACAAGAGGGAAAAGTATGTCCAATTCAATCCCCCGTCACACGTCAAAATTATCCTTTGTGGACTAATGCCAACCTTGGATGATCTTCGAGTGATAAGTTCCAAATACTTACTATTAAGATTTAAAAAAGCTCTTTCTTTTTTGTACACCAATGTTATAATGCACATAAGAAAAAAAAAAAAGAAAAAAATATATGGCTATACTTCTAACTCTATTACCTTATCATATTTTGACCTTAAATTTACATCATCTTTGAGCACTATTTCTGTCATTTGGGCTGCTATTAAATTGTTGGTAAGGGGCAATCGCAGTTGTCATTGTATTATTAATTAAGTAGTATAAAACTATTAGTGATCATGCACTTGAGTTCCAATATTTGATCCTTGTGGGAAGTGATTCTCCTATAGAATAATATTTGTTTTCTCTCTCCAAATGTTGAAAACGAATCGGAGTTGTTGAATATTTATAGGCACTTGCTGTGGATGATAACCGTAAGATCATTTTAGCAATTAATGGAAAAGATAGAGAAAATTCAATTCATACTTATCTTGAAAGAGCTACCTATAGGTTAGGGCCAATATTGTCTTCTTGCATGGATGAACTTGCTTGAAAGAAATTAGTTGTAGCGAATTGATCTAAAATTTTTTGTTATAAGCTCACCAAACCAAATATCACCAAGTCAACCTAATAAAGTGGATCAAACTTAATGAACCCTGTTGCTTAGCCTACAAGTCAAGCCTAAATAATAATAATAATAATAAGACCTTTACAAAGGTTAAAATAGAATACCAATACCATACAGAGTAGTTTAAAAATAAAGTATCAAACTCTCAAGCTGATAAAATAGAGAATTTACATTGTGCTAAGTGGTTCAAGTAATCAATTATGTCATTATTAAAAGGTGCAATCTCTTTAACTTAATTAAAGATGTTATTGTAGTATCATGATGAGATCCTTATTTGAATCAATGGAAACTTTTATTTTTAAAATATTTTTTGATGGACCTCTAGTTTTCTCTAATATCAAAATATGTATTTGTTTTAACCAAAAGTTACTCAATTATCATAATTTGCTATAATTTTGATGAAATCAAGAGTCTTTAAAGATAATTTTGCCTAACTCAGTCTCACATATCGGTAGTTAAAAAAATTGGTATTGGCATGGCTTGTATACTTGGAGTCAATGGATAAGTTGTAGCCACAAAAGTAAGTGCAGTCACAAGTCCTCAATAGTATGAAATTCTAAATAAAAGTCATTGAAAACCAAAGTCTTCATGGAATAAAGTGAGAAAGTGAGAGACATGCACATCTGGATTCATTGTTAATACAACAACTAGATTGTTACTATGCTTTCATCAATAATGGCCGACCAAGTTAAATTACTTTCAGCTTTGTAAGTGGAGCAGATCCTAATCATCCCAATATAAATATTTTATGTGATATTTGCTTTATATGTATATCAAATAACTAAAGAAATGATGACATGTAAAATATAAAAAAAATTAGATATACGCACATTTTTCTTACAATACTTCATATTTTAAGCAAGTTATGTATGAAAAAGAAAGGAGCTCGATTTTTTCTATGGACACCAACCTATTGATTATTTAATAAGTGTTTGGTGAAACGATAAAGTTAGGTGGTTATCAAACAATAATTATGCTTCTCAATTTTTTAGAATCGTAACATGTAATGGAGGGATGTATCGAGGAGGAGGATGAGCTTATGCTTTCATTTTGCAATCATTTTATAATACGATGATGCTCTCCTTTAAGTATTATTAAGTTAAACAACGCACCATTAAAAATTTCAATAATTTAATATAAAATATACAACTTTACCAGGACAAGCACATATTTTTCTTATGCTAGAGGTCGATGCGGGCCTGCAATGATCATTTTTGTGTGGAGTCCATATTGCAGCTAGTCATAGTGAAGACTTTTATATGAAACATCTCCTTTTTTATGGTGAAGACTTCAGTGATAATTTTCTTCTTTGCTGTCAGATCCCTTCCTAATTCCTATTATACATATTATCAAGGAAATAATAATGAAAACACTAGTCCTTCTTAAATATCAATGTCAACATCATTTGAAGGATTATTTGCCTTCACAGGCTTGAATTTTCAACAAAGAAAAACTGATTGCTTAAACTTTGGGAAAAAAAAGTTGGCAAAAAAAAAAAATTAATAATAAAACTTTGGAAAATTTTTCTTTTATGATTTGTTATTTCTTTTCAATGGTCATTACATTGAGCTTTGTTAACCTAGGTTAGATATATAGCTCCTACATTGTTCATCAAAAACCGTAAGAGAAGCCAACTGAAGATATCTAACAACAAAATTATTTGCAGCCATGTATATGCATGTGAGTTGTCTAATCGTAGTTGACTCTAGCTGTAAAGCTAAAGCTATGATATGACTTACTCTCAAGATGGGGCGGAGGAGATGTTACTTTCTACCTAAAGTATGATTTTTACAATATCTATATTTTTTTGCTTTGTATCTAGGCTCGAAAATTTTAAAAGTGAAACCTATCATACATCATACTTTCATACCATCCGGAAAGTAAAAAGCTATAAGCATATTGTGTAGAGTAATTTATATATTTTGTTGTTACACTGTTATAATATTAAAATTCGAGATGAATTTTTAACAACTTAGATTTATTACTGTTTCTGTAGTAGGTGAAAAGAGTAAATTTGATGAAAACATTTCAATTTGACACTTCTATTTTTAATGCACACATTATATTAAGAGTATGATTCATTTTATAAGATTGCTTAATCTTCTACCATTGTACTGGCCTTTATTTTGGGTTATATTTTGATAAAACTTGAAACTTAGAAGCATATATATATAATTTTCATTAACTAATATTATTTCATAATATTTATAGCGTGAATATGGAAACCTTAACTCGTAGATTGTAATACATCAGGATAACAGTAATTATAGCTAAGAAAGTAACTCATGACCTTATTTTAGTAATTTGGCTATGTTTTAGCAAGTGTTAACTTGGTGACCATTGGCCTTATAAACTAATATTTATTCCTTACTAGAATTTAAATGGGACTTCATTTGCATGGGGAAATCTCCTTCCCTTAGACACAAGACATCTTTATTACAAGGACTTTACAATTAGACTAAATCTTCTCCTTTTTATAGCATACAATTCGATTCATATCCCACCCTCTTTGAACCTTCTCTTAAATTTCATTTGAAACAAGCCAACTAGCTATGATATGAAAATTAATTCAGGCCCTCATTCACACGTCAAAATTAATTAGTGATGGATTATGAAAAGGACTCAGATAAATGCTTCTTGACCTATTACTTAAGAATTCGTCGGTGGTGGTTGTCGAATCCAACAAATAAAAACCTACTTTAAGATTTGTGTATAACAGTGAGTAGGTTCGTCTCCATAGGGATCAGGAAAATTTATTTCTATTCAAGAAAGAATGTAGATGAAAGAAGATTGGGGGGTTTGTTTAATCAAAAGCAATTAAATTAATTTATCTCTAAATCTAACAATCACAATTTAAGGTTGAATTCAATAATAAGAAATTTCTAACCAGAGTGATACTACAGTTCAATTCATTGGATCGATCATCGATGCAAAGATCGTTGTTCTTATTCTGATTAGATTGGTTACGATTCCCACACGCTCTGAAAACCAATCTCTCCTTACCGATTCGATAACCAAGATAAGATCTTTTATTCCCCTTGTTGATTAGATAACCCTAAACACGCTCTTAGGATTTAATCTATCAATAGCAATATAAATTAGAGAGATTACCAATCCTAATTAATAGGTCAAGAAGCATGAACTATTTAAATTAGATTATATATCATCAACATAAATTAATTATCTAGTTATAATCAACTATGTTGTTATGTTACTCCTATTAGAATAGATGAACAATTCGGATTCGTATCTAAATTAACAATATATTGTTTTGTCAATTGAACAACAGGCCTAAATTGTAACAACCAAACAAAACAATAATCACAAGATAAGTAGATGATATATAAATAATCAGAAGAACAGAACAAATGATTAAATCGAATTAGATCTCACAAATCCTTATTGAATTGAATCTGTAGCAATCCCCTTGGTTAGAATTGGATGTTTAGCCACTCATGACTTTCAAATTCTCTCTCTCTAGGGTTTTTCTTGACAAAAGATATCAGAATGAATCCTCCAAAGAAACCCTAAAAGGTATATATATACACAAGTGGGCAATTAAAAGGTCATCCTGCAATATAGGCCGGTAAATTTCCATAAACGCCGGCGGCCTACATTTCCTTTGGCCGGCTTACGTCTTCACAAACAATGAATTTTCTAGGAAGGCCGGCAAGAAGCCCAGATACGCAGGCGACTTTGCTCGTCGGCTTTAATCTCCATTCATGCGTCCAGTGTAGTAATGGCCGGCGGCGTTGATAGATAAGCTGGCGGCCTTTATTATGTGTGTGATGTCCAGAATGATAAAGGCCGATGGCTTAAGCATATGCACAACCGGCCTTCTTATCCTTGCTTGTTCGCTGGTGAAGATTGTGAACGCGGCCAGCTTTTGTTGTGTTGATATCGGCCTATACGTTATTTTGCATTCAACGTCGGTGTGGTCCAGTTCTAAGCCAGCGACTTTGAATCTTGTTTGACCGGCTTTCTTTGTAATTTTTTTTTCTTTGATTCAATTTTGCTTCAATCTTGTATTTTTCACTTCTTTTGGATTCAAAGACCTAATATTCATATAAATCACGATTAAGTACCGATTCCATATAATTTCAATAAAATTAATAACGAATTAATCCAAATTAAACCAATGAATTATTGAGTAATATTTATCTTATCAGTCGGTGAAGAGCAAATGGTGAAAAGGCATCAAAGTATAGAACGTGAACCATACATGTAAGTAAATATTTGTATAGATCAACATATTTAAGGATGTTGGCAAAAAAAAAAAAAAATCAACGTTTTTAAGGAATATGGATGTTGTTGGAAAAAAAAATAATGCACCCATGATAAGTCAGTTCTTTTTAAAAAAAATATTATTACAAATGAACATAGTACCTAGGAAAGGGTGATAAAAGTTGGAAAGAGCTAGCCATGCTTAGTGCCGAACACCTTGTCTCTATTTCTTTTCATTTCGTATGCATATATATATATATATATACAAATATATGCTGATCTTCGTTTTCTTTCAACAAACATTGTTGTTACTTCTTCTTTTTTTTCTTTTGAAATCCATTTTTATCATAACACTAAATTATCCTTGGCAGGACTGATACTAGCCTTAGATGATCTTCGAGTGACTAACTTTCGAATACTTACTATTAAGATTAAAAACAAGCTCTTTCTTTTTTGCACACTAATGTTATAATACACATGAGAAAAAAAAACAGTATGACGAAATTTCTAAATCCGTTACCTTGTCATTTTTTGTCCTTAAATTTACATCATCGAGCACTATTTCTGTTATTTAGGTTGCCATTAAATTGTTGGTAAGGGGCAGCCACATTTGTCATTGGTATGTTATTAGTTATGTATTATATTAGTGATCATTCAATCAAGTTGCATATTTGATCCTTGTGGGAAGTGCTTCTTCTATAGAATAATGTTTCTTTTCTCTCTCCAAAAGTTGAAAATGAATAAGAGTTGTTGAATATTTATAGGCACCTAGTGATAGGAATCCGGGCATCCACAGTCATGGAAAAGGAGTACCAAAGGTCCGAGCAACACGGTGCAAGTTCAAGGCACGAAACGGGGTGAATTGGGGTGTCCAGAAAAAGTAGGCCGGCTACTAAGCCGCCGGCCTATAATTTGTACAAGAATACATCTATTTATACAAAAAATTTGTGACTACTGATCTACCTTGCCTACCATACTATTAATTGTGACTATTGGTTTTCCTTACCTACTACTATTAATTGTAATATTGGTCTACCTTACCTACCATACTATTAATTACATTGTTAATATAATACTAATAATATTACACGTATATCAACACTCCCCTCAAGTTGGAGCATAGATATCAACATGCCCATTGATGAGGAGAAGAGGGTTGAAGAGGTGCCTGAAAGTGTGAAAGAGTTGTTAGAGGAGTTTAGGGGAGTATTACCAGATGATCTACCAGATGGTTTGCCTCCCATGAGAGACATTCAGCACCATATTGATTTGATCCCTGGTGCTAGTTTACCAAATTTACCTCATTACAGGATGAGCCCGAAAGAGAGTGAGATATTGCAAGAGAAGGTGCAGGAGTTACTTCAGAAGGGATTCATAAAAGAGAGCATGAGCCCTTGCGCGGTGCCAGCATTGTTGACGCCAAAGAAAGATGGGAGCTGGAGAATGTGTGTGGATAGCAGGGCGATCAACAAAATTACTATTGGGTACAAATTTCCTATTCCTCGCTTGGAGGACATGCTTGACAGGTTGAGTGGAGCGGTGATCTTCTCAAAGATTGATTTGCGAAGCGGATATCACCAGATCAGGATCCGACCAGGGGATGAGTGGAAGACAGCTTTCAAAACCAAGGAGGGCCTTTATGAGTGGATGGTCATGCCCTTTGGTCTAAGCAACGCACCGAGCACCTTCATGCGCGTCATGAACCAGGTATTGAAACCATTCATTGGTCGCTTTGTTGTGGTCTATTTTGACGATATCTTGGTGTATAGTAAGTCTGAGGAGGAACATGTTATGCATCTGAGAGAGGTATTGACGGTTTTGCAAAGTAGTAAACTATATGCGAATAAGAAGAAGTGTTTATTCATGACTAGAAAGTTGCTGTTCCTAGGTTTTGTTGTTAGTGGTAACGGTATTCAGGTCGATGATGAGAAGATAAGAGCGATAAGGGAATGGCCAATTCCAAAATCAGTCACTGAGTTGCGAAGTTTTCTGGGGTTAGCAAGCTTTTATAGGCGGTTTATTCGGCATTTTAGCACGGTAGCAGCCCCCTTAACCGAATGTTTGAAAAAGGGAAGGTTTCAGTGGAGTGAGGAAGTTGAGGGTAGTTTTACGCTCTTGAAAGAGAAGTTGTGTAGTGCACCTGTTTTGGCATTACCGGATTTTGATAGGCTATTTGAGGTCGATTGTGATGCGAGTGGGGTTGGAGTTGGGGCTGTTCTATCTCAGGAAAAGAGGCCGGTTGCCTTTTTCAGTGAGAAGTTTAGTGAATCCAGAAGAAATTGGTCTACTTATGATAAAGAGTTCTATGCTATTGTGAGAGCATTGAGAACTTGGGAACACTACTTGGTAGGTCGGGAGTTTGTTTTGTATTCAGATTGTGATGCCTTGAAACACTTACATGGTCAGACCCGCATTAGTAAGGACATGCATGCTAGATGGATCCAATTCCTCCAAAAGTTTCCATTTCGACTAAAGCACAAATCAGGTATTCAAAATAAAGTGGCGGATGCATTGAGTAGAAGAGCTCATCTACTTATGACGTTGAGCGCTGAAGTAGTAGGATTTGAGCATGTGAAGGAACTTTATGAGGATGATGTAGATTTCAAGGAGATTTGGGGCATGTGTGTGCAGGGGCAGCCTAGTGGAGATTTTCACATCCATGAAGGTTACTTGATGCGTGGGAATCAACTTTGTGTTCCCGAGTCCTCATTGAGGGAGAAGTTGATTCGCGATCTACATGGAGGAGGTTTGGCTGGTCATTTGGGACGAGATAAGACTTTGTTAGCAGTTGGTGAGAGGTTCTATTGGCCTCATTTGCGCAGAGATGTGAGTAGATTGGTACAACGATGTTATGTGTGCCAAACTTCAAAGGGCCAATCTCAAAATACTGGTCTCTACATGCCATTGCCAGTTCCCGATAACATATGGGAAGATTTATCCATGGATTTCATCCTTGGATTACCTCGCACCCAGCGGGGTAATGACTCAGTTTTTGTTGTTGTTGACAGGTTTTCCAAAATGGCACATTTTATTCCTTGCAGGAAGGTAGCTGATGCCCAAGCCATTGCCAAGCTCTTCTTTAGAGAAGTGGTTCGTCTTCATGGTGTACCTAAATCCATTACATCCGATCGTGACAGCAAGTTTTTGAGTTATTTCTGGAAGACCTTGTGGCAAATGTTTGACTCATCTCTCAATTATAGTAGTACAGCTCACCCTCAGACGGATGGGCAAACTGAAGCTACCAATAGGACGCTTGGTAACCTGATTCGAAGTATTTGTGGAGAGAAGCCGAAGCAGTGGGATGTTGCATTGGCTCAAGCTGAGTTTGCTTACAACAATGCGGTTCATAGAACGACAGGCAAGTCTCCATTTGCTGTGGTTTATACCAAGACACCTCGACATGCCTTGGACTTAATCCGACTTCCCAAGGGTCATGACATTAGTATTTCAGCAAAGAACATGGCGGAGCACTGGCATTCCGTGACGGCTGAGGTCCGGAAGAAGATTGAGCAATCTAATGCCAAATATAAGGAAACCGCCGACAAACATCGACGGAAGAAGATCTTTGCTGTTGGAGATCAAGTGATGGTGTTCTTGCGGAAGGAGCGTTTTCCCGTTGGCAAATATAGCAAGCTTCAACCTAAGAAATATGGGCCCTATCAGATTGTGAAGGTCATCAATGATAATGCTTACGTTGTTGGTTTACCAAATAGCATGGGCATTTCAAAGACGTTCAATGTCGCTGATATATATCATTTCTTTCCCGATGATGTTCCTTTGTATCCCGATGAGAACTCGGGGTCGAGTTCTTTGGAGGTGGGAGAGAATGATGTAGATGAGGTGGCCATGTCCTACTTGGAGAGATTGGAAGCAAGAAGACATCCGGAAAGAGCATTTATTAGCATTAAAGAGCATTTATTAGCATTTATTTTTCGGTTTTATTTCGTATTTTGAGTTGTTTATTTTAAATAGCATTTATTAGCATTAATGCTAATAAATAGCATTTAATTAGCATTTACTTTTCGGTTTTATTTCAAGACTATAAATAGTCGTGCTAGGGTTGTATTTGAAAACAACTTATATCATATTGAAAATACACTTTGAGGGGATTTCCTCTAGATTTCACATTATTTTGTGAGTTGAGATACATTCGTCGAGTGTTCTCGTTTCAGCATAAGGCCTGGGATGCTGCTCCACCTGTCGACCCATCTTAGCTACCATCCCGCTGAAGCAATATTGGTGCAACTACCCGAATCAACCACAATCAAGCATGTCTTGTCTTTTACCATGCCCTAATATGAAACAAATTTGATCTTTGATCAGGAACAGCAGCTTCTTCCTTCTTAGCCATCAATAATTCACCTGTACTGGATGCTCCACAAATGTTTTATAAGCACTGCTCTTCTGTAGACTTAGATGACTCATCCTCAGTCTTTGCTTCTTCCTCACTCTCGAGCTTTCCCCCTTCACTACCATGACTCGCCTATTAGACATTGGGAAGCTATATGTCCATGCCCCAAGCACTTGAAGCATTTGATATCCGGCTTCTCTGTTCTGGAGCCTCTCTTCTACTTCCTTTCCCTTCTCCTTTCCTTCTCCTTCTTCTCTTTCTTCTCTTTCTTCTCTTTCTCACCCTCATCAGATCTGTAGTGATAATGTGATTTCTGAGACCGTCTGCGCTGGTGCCTCTCAACTCTACTAGCCAACTTGATCACATCCTCTAGAGTCCTATATTGCTGGAGCTCAACCATCACTGGCAATATCCATCTTCAGCCCATTAATGAAACGAGCTATGGATTCATCAGATGATTCCTTGATGTCGCATCGTGTCATCAACGTTTCAAACTCCTTCACATACTCCTCAATGCTCCTCTGACCTGTCTCAAGGACTGCAAATCCATCAGTATCTCCTGTTTATAGTAATCAGGCACAAACCGACTCCTCATCAATCTCTTCATTAGAGCCATGAACGCACCTTCTCTTCATCAGCCTACGCCTCTCAGACCTTCTCCTTCTCTTCTTCTCTTTCTTCTTTTCTTCTCTTTCTCACCCTCATCAGATCTGTAGTGATAATGTGATTTCTGAGACCGTCTGCGCTGGTGCTCTCAACTCTACTAGCCAACTTGATCACATCCTCTAGAGTCCTATATTGCTGGAGCTCAACACACTGGCAATATCCATCTTCAGCCCATTAATGAAACGAGCTATGGATTCATCAGATGATTCCTTGATGTCGCATCGTGTCATCAACGTTTCAAACTCCTTCACATACTCCTCAATGCTCCTCTGACCCTGTCTCAAGGACTGCAAATCCATCAGTATCTCCTGTTTATAGTAATCAGGCACAAACCGACTCCTCATCAATCTCTTCATTAGAGATGTTGTGACTAGGGCTGAGTTTAATCAACTCCAGGAGAATATTAGGGTGATTATGGAGAGACTGGAGGTGAGGGACAGGAGGAGTCACAGTGGTGCTAGTCATAGGAGACGTTCTGGAGATGAATCTGAGGTGAATAATGTAAGGAGTAGGAGGCGAGGTGATAGAGATGAGAGGAGAAAAGGGATTGAAAATATCAAATTGAAAATTCCTACTTTCACTGGAAAGCAATAAACCTGAGGAGTTTTTGGATTGGATACCTCGTGTTGAGAAAGTATTTGATTGTTATGAGTGGGACGAGCGCATGAAGGTTGAAGATGGCGTCTCTAGCATTTTCTGATTATGCCAGTTTATGGTGGGATAAGTTGCAGTCTGAGAGGCGTAGGGCTGATGAAGAGAAGGTGCGTTCATGGGCTCTAATGAAGATTGATGAGGAGTCGGTTTGTGCCTGATTACTATAAACGGAGATACTGATGGATTTGCAGTCCTTGAGACAGGGTCAGAGGAGCATTAAGGAGTATGTGAAGGAGTTTGAAACGTTGATGACACGATGCGACATCAAGGAATCATCTGATGAATCCATAGCTCGTTTCATTAATGGGCTGAAGATGGATATTGCCAGTGTGGTTGAGCTCCAGCAATATAGGACTCTAGAGGATGTGATCAAGTTGGCTAGTAGAGTTGAGAGGCACCAGCGCAGACGGTCTCAGAAATCACATTATCACTACAGATCGTAGGCAGGCTACTAAGCCGCCGGCCTAAGGGCTTGCGCCGCCGGCGCAGATGGGTGAGCCGCCGGCTCACATGGCTGGCCCAGATATTTTATTTATTTTTATTAGGGTTTCGATTTTTTTTGTTTTTGTGTCTTTTTGAATTTCTTTATTTTTAATTGATATAGGGATTAATTACAATTATGATTTTCAGTTACGTTATCGGTTACGTAACTGCCGTAATTATGTTTTTCCTTCAGTTACGTTATCAGTTACGTAACTGCCACAATTATGATTTTTCAATTACGTAACTGCCTTGTAATAGCCTATATATTAAGGCTAGTAAGAGATATAGAAAGAAGATTTTGGAGTATTTTTATTAGAACACTTTGAGTGTGGAAACCTTTAAGGTTGAATTGATTTTATTGAGATTGTTTTTCTCTTTGGATCATACATATTCTTATCAATTCGTGAGTTATATCGTGTTGTGGCGATATTGTCATTGAACATATTGTTTCATTGACTCCGTGTTAGTTTTCTAGGTTGTGGTATCTATCAATCTCGAATCCAAACACAAACTAGTTTAGGTTTTATTGTTCGTGGCATCTATCGAATAATATACTTATTCATATCCATCTTGTTTTTGCTAGTTTCATATTATTGGAAAGAAAAACCCTAAAAAGAAAGTTTACATCTTTATCGAGTTTGTGCATCAGAGCATATCCAGATCCGCATCACCTAGTATGGATGATAACTGTAAAATCATCTTAGCGATTAATAGAAGAGATAGAGAAATTCAATTCATACTTATCTTGAATGAGTTAGCTATAGGTTAAAGCCAATAGTTGTCAATTGCATGCATGAGCTTACTTGGAAGAGATTAGATGTAGTGGATCAATCCAATGTTCTTTGTTCTAAGCTCACCAAGCCAAATATCATCAAGTCAACCCAATAAAGTGGATCAGACTTGATGGACCTTGTTACGTAGCCCATGAGTCAAGCCAAAATAATAATAATAATAATAATAATAATAATAAGAAGAAGAAGAAGAAGAAGAAGAAGAAGAAACCCTTTACAAAGGTTAAAATAGAATATCAATACTATGCAGAGTAGTTTAAAATAGAGTATCAAACTTTCAAGTTGATAAAATAGAGAATTAATATTGTGTTAAGTGGTTCAAGTAAACAATTATGTCATTATTAAAGGGTCCAATCTCTTCAACTCAATTAAAGATGTTACAACGATGTCATGACAAGATCCTTATTTTAATCAATGGAAACTTTTATTTGTAAAAGATTGATTGTCTGACCTGTAGTTTTCTCCCCTTTCAATATATGTATTTGTTTAGCTAAAAGAGACACTCAATTATCATAATTTGCTATCATTTTGGTGAAATCAAGAGTCTTTAAAGATAATTTTGACCCGACCCAGTCTCACATATCATTTAGTAATTTAATTAATTGGTATTGGCATAGCTTGTATACTTGGAGTCAATGGATAAGTAATAGCCACAAAAGTGAGTGGTAGTTATAAACTCAATAGTATATGAAATTCTAATAAAGGTCATTGGAAACCAAAGTTTTCATGGAATAAAGTGAGAAAGTGAGAGACATGCACATTTAGATTCATTATACAACAACTAGAATGTTACAATGCTTTCATCAATAGTGGTCGACCAAGTTAAATTACTTTCAGCTTTGAAAATGGAGCAGATTCTATCATCCCTATATAAATATTTTATGTGATATTCACTTTATATGTATATCAAATAACTAAAGAGATGATGATATGTAAAATATATATATAAAAAAATTAGATGTACGTACATTTTTCTTACAATACTCCATCTTTTAAACAAGCTATGTATGAAAAAGAAAGGAGCTCAATTTTTAATGGACACCAACTTAATAGACTATTTAATAAGTATTTGGTGAAATGATAAAGTTAGACGGTTATAAAACAATAATTATGCTTCTCAAATTTTTAGAATCCTAACATGTAATTGAGGGATGAATCGAGGAGGAGGATGAGATTATGCTTTCGTTTTGCAATCATTTTATAATACAATGATACTCTCGTTTTAAGTCTAATTAAGTTGAACGACACACCATTAAAAATATTAATAATATAATTTGAAATATACTAGAACTTCACTGAGATAAGCACATACTTTTTTTACGCTAGAGGTCATTGTAGGCCCACCTGATCATTTTTGTGTGGCGTCCATATTGTAGCTAGTCATAATGAAGTCTATTATACGAAACATCTCCTTTTTTTATGGTGAAGACTTCAGTGATATTTTCTTCCTTACCGTCGGATCCCTTCCTACTATATATCTTAACAAGGAAATATTAATGAAAAGACAAAGTCTATCTTAAATATCAATGTTAACGTCATTTGTAGGATCATTTGCCTTCATTGTCTTGAATTTTGAAAAACTAATTGTTTAAACTTTGGGAAAATGTTTCTTTTATGATTTGTTATATCTCTTCAATGATCATTACATTGAGCTTTGACAACCTAGTTTAGAGATACAGCTTCTACATTGTTCATAAAAGACCATAAGAGAAGCAAATTGAGGATATCTAACAACAAAATTATTTGCAGCCATGTTTATGCTTGTGCGTTGTTGAATTGTAGTAGACTGTAGCTACGTGTTTGAGGCTGTCATCGTCATTCCTAACGTATGATTTTTAGAATATCTATATTTTACTTTGTATCAAGGATCTAAAATTTTAAAATTGAAACCTATCATATAGCGTACTTTCATACCATCCTAAAAGCTATAAGCATATTGTGAATAATTTATCTATTTTGTTGTTACACTTTTTAATATCAAATTTGAGATAAATTTTTTAACAACTTGAATTTATTAATGTTTCTATAGTAGGTGAAAAGAGTCGATTTTATGAAAACATTTCAATTTCAAATTTTTGCTTTTATATGCACACATTATATTAAGAGCATGATTGATTTTATTATAAGATTGCTTAATCTTCTACCATTGTATTGACCCTAATTTTAAGTTATATTTTGATAAAACTTAGAAGTAAATATATATAATTTTCATTAACTAATATTATCTCATAATATTTTTAATGTGCATATGAAAACCTTAACACGTGTATTGCAATGTGCTAAGATAAAAGAAATTAATAGGTAAGAAAAGTAACTCATGGACTTATTTCAATCATTTGGCTATGTTTTGAAACAAGTGTTAACTTGGGGATCACCATTGGCCTTATAAATTAATATCAATTCCATTCTAGAATTTAAATGGGACTTCATTTACATGGGGGAAAAACTCCTTCCCTTAGATGCATGACATTTTTATTACAAGACCTTACAATTAGATTAGTTCTTCCTCTTTTTTTAGTGTACAATTCAATTCACATCCCACCCTCTTTGAAATTTTTCTTAAATTTCTATGGAAACAATCCAACTAGCTATAGTTTTGATCTAGCCATGAATCATATACCCATTGGTAGGGGAAGGCTCTAATACCATTTGTACCATTCCAAGACAAAAGTAACCACTAGATAAGCTGACACTCATGAACTTACTTTAATAACTTGACTCAAATGTACTTAACAGTTTTAACTTTATAATTACTATCATAGACTTATAAAACTATAACATCTCTCACATGGAGTGTTATGGAACTCTAATATCGAGGTGTTTTTTGGAGTAAGACTTAGAGTTTATTGAAACTCTAAGATTAAACATGATCAAGTAAGAGCACTTCTAGGATTGGTGGTTTAGTGGGAAATAGTTGACCATAAAGATGGAATCATACGACATATTACGTCAAAGTAGACTTAAAGCAATTCACAAGCCTAAGGTAGAGGAGTTAAGTGCCCCACAGATTAATGTACTTAATGGAATTTTAATTATCAAGACATCTTTTAATATAATGTATTGAGTTCTTCAAAACTCTAATATTAAGCATGCTATGGCTAGCGCATTCTTAGGATAAATGATCTCCTTGAAAGTAACTGTAATACTCAGCAAATATAAATAGTGGAACTCTAATCACAGAGGCGCGTTTTTGGTGTAATGATTTAGAGTTTGTTACAACTCAAAAGTTAAGCGTGCTTTAGGTAGAACAATCCTAGGATGGGTGACCCTCTTGGGAAGTGTTGGCGTCAAAAGGAAAAAACCGTGTGACATGTGACCAAAGCGGACAATACCTCGGTGGGTAGAGTTCTGAGTCGTTACATAGTGCCTCTGGTATCCTAGTTATGCCTAAAAGTGCACTGGGATAGCTAGTATATATGGCCATGATCCCTGCTTAGGATAGTCTAAGGGCCTAGGGTGCCCCATTCGCTGAGATGAAGCCTAGGGTGGCAAGTCGTGACAAATGGTATCAGAGTAGTGGTTTCTAGACCTATATAAAGAAACTGACAAGGACATTAGTTCTATAAGTGGGGGAGTATATAATAACTCTCAAATATAGATGGTGAAACTCTAATCACAGAGGTGCCTTTTTGGGTGTAATGGCTTTAGAGTTTGTTAGAACTCAAAAGTTAAGCATGCTCGGGCAGAGTAATCCCAGGATGGTGATCTCCCTGGGAAGCATTGGCACTAAAAGGAAAAAGCCATGCTATCTGTAGCCAAAGCGAATAATATCTTGATGGGTAGAGTTTCGAGTTGTTACACAGTACCTCTGGTATCCTGGTTGTGCCTAAGAGTGTACTGGGAGGGCCAGTGTACCTACTATCATGATCCCTGCTTAGGGTGGCCTGAAGGCCTAGGGGTGCCTCATCTGCTGTGGTGGAGCTTGGGGTAGCAAGTCATGATAGTAACTAACACTAAAAAAAAACTATACGATGTGTCATGCCAAAGCAGATAATACCATAGTGGTAGGGATGATAAGGTATAAAGTGAATAAAGTATGAAGTGTCTTTTCATACACTATCCTATAAGGTATATTGTATTAAATTTTATGTCTAGAACCTACCTTACAACACATTGTATTTATCATGTACATTATAGAAACTATATGGTACAAGATACCTTATGGAACTAGTAAATTTTTTCTTTGTTTTTCTTAAATTTCAAGTCTATAATATTATATATATGATTTCATATAATATGTAAAACCATCTTGTTTTCATATATTCACTATAAATAATGTAGGGAAAGAAAGTTAAAAAGACTAGAATTTGTGTATGTGCAAAAGTTGGATCCTGTAACAAACACTTGTAAAACTTGCTTAAGTAATTTAAAAAAAAAATCATAAAACTTATGGCAATTCCAAAGTTAACAACTTTGGAGTCAAATCTATAATAATTGGCCTTAAAATATAAATAACACTTATGTTACTTAAAAATAAAAGCACATTGTAATACCTTAAAATAAGGATACTACAACCCGCCACATGTCCTTCTCTTTAGAAGAACACACTAATGCTATGAAATATTAATCCACATATTATATCAAAAATACAACTCCAATACTTACATATAAAGGGTACCTATTAAACAATTCATTATATAAATAGTACTCTTGAATTAACTTGTTAGCATAAATCCAAGCCAACATCATCCTGACTTATCCCATAAAGAAATCTTAAACTCATAAAGTAAATAAAATCTTTCAAATTAATAATAGTTTCAACTTAAACTTCATAGATTATTAAATGGTTTTCCTATCTCTAGGTATCTAAAATCTACCTCTACTGATCCTTAGCAAGAAAGTCAAGTTCACTTACGCTATCCTCATAATTTACAAAGATGTCATATTCGATAAGATCATAAATCACCTTATCTATTCCCTTTCCTGAAATATGAATGGAATGAGCGAAAACGCTTAGTATGCCTAACCACATACAAATGCATATGCACACATAACATATATATTCAAATGTAACTATTTATAATGCAACAAACACAAATTATTATCTTTTAAATTAGCCAACATATAGCATAGTTTAAAACTATCTGCAATCCAGTCCTAAACCTGGAGTAACTCATGACTCCATAAAAACAAGCATATAGAAAATAGATAATTACACATATATTGGTGTTGGAGAATCATCCACACATCACGGCTTCTGCCAAAACCTAATCTACCAGAATAATTTCTAACACGAGTCTACTAGGAACGACCTCGCACATAGATCATCAGGGTGCCTTGTTAATATCACGCTCTGTGTGATCTTTACTAACCAAAGCTAAACACAAGTAACAAAAACAATTTTATATGTCATATAAAATAAAATTAATTTGATATTCTAACCCTACACACATACAAAAAGTAGATCTAAACCTACAAGCACATATAACAAATAAGATAAGGTCGTATATGATTCAATCTCAAGGAACAAGACTCAAATTCCACAAATATCTTGATCATATAAATAAATAAATTTAAATACATGTCTTTCATATAACTATTTTAAATCCAAATATATCTGAAAGTCCTAATCTCCAAAGAATTATAAAATCACACCTTATTCCTTAAACGAAATCCAAAATCCTCCAATGGGATCAATCTACTCAACAATCTAACCAAATCCTAGATCACAATTTAATACCAATCAAACCAAAGAATCAATATAAAATCATAGCTACGATAGAGGTTAAAGATTTATCAATTTACCATTGATCAAATCCTTAATTCTTTTTAATTGGAATACAACAATCCTTCAGAATCACTAATCTCCTCAATAGATCTCCAAACCCTAGACCTGTATTTTATGCCAAATATCCAGAAATCATCAAAAACTACTTTTATGAATTTATAAAGATTAACAACATAACACACTTACCAAAACTTGATAAAAAATCCTTCCCAAACAACGAATCTCCAAATCTCCGTGAAATCTAAGGTTTATCTCAAATCTTCCCTTCAAAACAGCAATAAACCCTAAGAAATCTCATACTTAATGAAGATCCTAAAGAAAATATAGGTTTGATTACCTTAAACCGACCTTCCGAAATCCCGTTTGATTAAAAAGATCAGATCTTCAAGCTAAATCAAAATGTTCTCCAATTCCTCCTTCAAATTCATAAACAAAAACCCTAAGGATTTTTATTGGCTTTATTGAATCTCAAAGACAAAGAAAGAGATTCGCTCACCTTATTTGAATACCCTCAAACTCCAGTGGATGCCAAGATCATCAAAAGAGAGAATTTCTAGGTTTAGGGTATATTTTGGAAAAGGGGAAAGCCTAGTTTATATAGAAAACATGGAATAATTGTTTATCTTTAATAACGTCTTTTCATCTTTAGTAACATCTCTTCATCTTTAACAACGTCTCTTCATCTTTAATGACGTCTCTTCATATTTATTCATGCATTTGATAACCAACAAAACAAAAACCAACAAAAAAATTAATTAAACTTTAGGGTTGACCATAAAACCCTCTAATTTTATCTTAAATGGCGTCTTTGCTCTTCAATATAAAATATTTATCTGTATATTATACACATAGAAACGAAGTTCATGCAAAATAAAATAATACAAATTCTTTTGAATAAAAAAATTTCAGAAGGTAGTCTACAAATGATAATCTTTGACAAAAATAACCACAAAATAAAAAAGATCTAGAATTATTATTTATTTCTTATTAATTAATAATATTTTACAACTTTTAATTGATTAGGTAAGAAATACCTTTAAACCTATATCCTCTATATATTTAAACTCATGTTCGAGGATGGGTAAAATGTACAAAGACTTCATACTCATATACTACCATGTGAGTGAGTTTTGGCAAAATTAATATCCATACCTCATCGTATAACCCTCAATACCTACCTAGTCTCTACTCAATCAAGTAGAGTACGGATAGATATTCTGTATCATAAGATTATCTACTCACAACTATCTAGATGATAGAGTTTCGAGTAGTTACAACACCAATACTAATTGTTTCTTATAATTCATATAAGACTTCCTTCACATAGGATTTCATACTGATGATGTCACCTACGACACTAACCTGAATTTACTTCATCGAGCACGTCATTACAAGATATCAGCATGCACTTGAGTTACCCGCTCATGCTTATGTGAATAGTCATCATGCTTATTTGTCTACTTATCATTTTATATTACCTCATCTATATTGCTAAAACTATTAATGGATATTGCTATCTTCATTTTTTCATTATGCAACACGATGTTAACTAGATTTAGTCATAATTTACACTCAAATGTAGTATAATATGGTGAATTTTATGTATGAACTAGTGTTACAACTTTAAGTGTTAATATATACGATGTATAAAGTATTGTTATGTAATATATGACAGTGTAATATGGTAATAATACAATAAGCATATATTAATAATTAATATGATGGATTTTAGGACACTCGTAATTTGAGCTTTTCAATAGTTGTACAGTTGAGATCACCCAATATTTTATTTATGAGTTATGAGATTGCAAGCGAAAAAGTTCAATGTTCGTAGTCTTCAAAAACATAATAAAATAGTATAATATGTAGAGATGTAGTTTTTGACAAGTTAAAAAAATTCATGTTATAAAGATAAATAAAACCTGATGTACAAATTATAACCAATTAAAAAATTTACCGACAATTTTTATAGTCATGGAATATAAAGTAAATCTTATTTTCAAATATCTTGAACTTTTTAACAATATGAGATTTTTTCATAATAGAACAATACATGCAAAATGTGATACTCATATAAAATTATTTGATATAAATAATATTCTTTATTTTTTAAAAAATATTATATGAAGAAAAATCAAAACATAACGTTTGATGAATTAATCCATTAAACATGCTAAAATGAAACCAAAATCTAGAGTACAAACAATGGAACACAAATAAAAAAAATGTAATAGTCATTAACTTTCTTATTAATGAAGATGCTAAATTAAAACTATGTTGAAAAAGCAAACACGAAAATGAGAAAATAAATAATTTTATACGCTAAATTATTAAATGTAATATCTCATTTCAGTTAAGATAACTATACAGGAAGTTTGAATCATTGATTTAAAGAAACCGGGTAAAAGATTTTGGGTTCGTTGGATTTTCTGCTTCCCATCTATATTTGTATTTATATCTAAATTATATATGTAAAAATGTTTTATTTGAAGTTATATTTTATCCATATTTGGTCTATTTGATGTTTTCATGAGAATTGTTATATGTTCTTTATCTATATATATATATTTCTTGAAAGACAGATTATTAAAAAAGTTTAAAAAAAAGTATCTATCATCTGCCATCTGTCGAACGCTAAACAGACCCTTTAATCAGCCTATTTCGATAGCTTTTATATACTGAGATATTGAATTTAGAGCCTAAACCAATGCCACATAAATTAAATAAAACTCTACAAATAGATACAAGGAAGAGAATAACAAATCAATGATTGTCATTGTTCTTGTTATATGAATTTCACGAAATTGGAATAATTAATAACTTATATAGCTAATGGACTTTTCCTATGCTAAACCACGCAAATTCTTTGTGATTTCAATCGATCTTAGGTTCTTAGTTCGTCTCCTATAAGTGTTAAGTTATATTATTGCTCCGATGTTCCAAATGTCTTTACTCGATATTTTAAAGTTTTTTAAGGTGCTTTAGGAATGGTTGTCCATTTTAGAGAAAGGACCACTTGGACGAAGACCACGACGACCATCGTATTTCCTGGAAATGATAAGTGGCTGCTCAGTGTCCACTAGCTCTTCTATTGTTTGTTACGATTTTGTAACTTTTTTCAATATTCTTTTTACATTAAATATAATACACCATTGTTAAAAACCAATTACATATTTACAGTTTGATAATATTTACACCAATTCAGTAAATTAACTTTCCGTTTTTGAAAACATAAAATCACTTATTAAACAATATTAGGAATTTTGTATTAATAAATGTATTTTCTTTTACAAGGAAAAATTTCTATTCAAATACCTTTTTCAACTTCGATCCAAAAAACAAAAAAAGTCCTTTTGCAACATAATAAAGGAATTTTTTTTTTAATTTTTTAAAATGAAATGAGGTCTAAAGAATCTGTAAATGTGGGGTCGATTAGATGACTATTACCCTTCATTGCGTCAAATATACTATCATTACCGAGTACCCTCCTCGGATTCTCATCTCATCGAGTTCGTTTTGTCGTGTCATGGGCTCATTGTCGTATATGCAAGACTTGTACACTTTCCCTATCGACCAAGTCTGTCTCATCTCTGAAGTGAAATAACCAGGAAATTTCCTTGCTGTTCCCTGTCCACAGGGGGACACACGAAAAAAGCCGAAAAAAAAACATCAAGTTAATATCCCATTCGGTCGTCAGTCTTTATTTTGGTCGTTTAAACTCATTTTATATTCGATTATGCATTTATGCTAAATATCCTTCATCTTCATTTTAAAGCTTGACAATCTAGAAGTCAACGTACAACTTTAATCCAAGAAAACGTGGCTGATAAACTAGAACAATTTATTTATTTTCAAATTAAGTAATAATTCATCTTTTTTTTTCTCTAATTTTTAGTTGTTATATTCGTAGAATACAATATAACTAAATCGATCATGTTTTGTAAAATTTTGTGTAGACTTGATCCATTATGGTTCAATTCTCATATCATCATATTACAAAATTCCATATGACGTGTGGTGAGTTTATCTTCTAAAGGTTTTGAGGGAATCAAGCTCATAAGTTTGGAAATAAAAGAGCTGTGCGTTAATAAGCTCGTGCCATGGTATCTTTTGTTTAGAAGCATGTGGCTGATACAGTTACTCGTGTTCAACTACTTCTCGTCATGTCATGAAGTTTAGGTGATCGGCCAGTACCTTCCGTTAGGTTTATTTTTAAATCTTAAGTCATTTGATTTTTATTTGTATACTCTGTTTAGCTAGCAAATTATGAAAAAATGGCTAAAATAACATAATGTTGATTTAGCTAATATAAAGTAGTATAAAAGTAATTTAAAGGGATTTCCTTCTGATGCCCATCACGTGAAAACATATAATTTATTGGTATTAACAAGATATGTATGAGAATAAGTAGTAAGTGAGAATAATATGATATGATTAGCTATAAAAGTGGAAAAAAGGATTTTAATTAAATAGTTAACAAATAAATGAAAATGTAGCTTTAGAAGTGGGTTACTCATGTAGACAAGAGGGAAAAGTATGTCCAATTCAATCCCCTATCACACATCAAAATTATTCTTTATGGGACTGATGCCAGCCTTGGATGATCTTCGAGTGACTAAGTTTTGAATACTTACTGTTAAGATTAAAAAAAAGCTCTTTTGTTTTTGTACACCAATGTTATAATGTACATAAGAAAAAACTAGAAAAAATATAGTATGGCTAAACTTTTAAATCCATTGCCTTATCATATTTTGTCCTTAAATTTACATCATCTTTGAGCACTATCTCAGTTATTTGGGCTGCTATTAAATTGTTGGTAAAGGGCAGTTGCAATTGTCATTGGTATATTATTAATTAAGTATTATAAAACCATTAGTGATCATGCACTTGAGTTGCAATATATGATCCTTGTGGGAAGTGCTTCTTCTATAGAATAATGTTTGTTTTCTCTCCTCAAATATTGAAAATGAATTGGAGTTGTAGATATTTATAGACACTTGGTGTTGATGATAACGTAAGATCATCTTAGCGATTAACGGAAAGGATAAGAAAATTCAATTCATAGTTATCTTGAATGAGCTACCTATAGGTTAAGGCCAATAATTTCTTCTTGCATTGATGAGCTCGCTTGAAAGTGATTAGATGTAGCGAATCATCTAACATTCTTTGTTATAAGCTCACAAAGTCAACCCAATAAAGTAGATCAGGCTTAATGAACCCTATTACCTAGCCCACGAGTCAAGTCTAAATAATAATAATAATATGCCCTTTACAAAGGCTAAAATAAAATACCAATACTATGCAGAGTAGTTTAAAATAGAGTATCAAACTCTCAAGTTGATAGGATAGAGAATTTATATTGTGTTAAGTGGTTCAAGTAATCAATTATATCATTGTTAAAAGGTACAATCTCTTTAACTCAATTAAAGATCTTACAGCAGTATCATGATGAGATCCTTATTTGAGTCAATGGAAACTTTTATTCATAAAATATTTTTTAACTGACCTCTAGTTTTCTCTAATATCAAAATATGTGTTTTTCTTAACCAAAAGATACTCAATTATCATAATTTGCTATCATTTTGATGAAATCAAGAGTCTATAAAGATAAGTTTGCCAGACTCAGTCTCAAATATCATGTGATAGTTAAAATAATTGGCATTGGCATGGCTTATATACTTGGAGTAAATGGATAAGTCGTAGCCACAAAAGTAAGTGGTAGTCACAAACTCAATAGGATATGAAACTCTAATATAAGTCATTGAAAACCAAAGTCTTCATGGAGTAAATTGAGAAAAGTGAGAGACATGCACATTTGTATTCATTGTTAATACAACAACTAGAATTTTACTATGCTTTCATCAATAGTGGCCGACCAAGTTAAATTACTTTCAGATTTGTAAGTGGAGCAGATTCTAATCATCCCAATATAAATATTTTATATGATATTCGCTTTATATGTAAATCAAATAACTAAAGAAATGATGACATGTAAAATATATATAAAAAAAAGATATACATACATTTTCCTACAATACTCCATATTTTAAGCAAGCTATGTATGAAAAAGAAAGGAACTCGATTTTTCTATGGACACCAATCTATTGATTATTTAATTAGTATTTGGTGAAGATAAAGTTAGGTGGTCTCAATTTTTAAGAATCCTAACATGTAATGGAGGGATGAATCGAGGAGGAGCATGAGCTTATGCTTTCGTTCGCAATCATTTTATAATACGGTGATGCTCTCCTTTAAGTATTATTAAGTTAAACGACGCACCATTAAAAATTTCAATAATTTAATTTGAAATATACAACTTTACCAGGACAAGCACATATTTTTCTTACGCTAGAGGTCGTGGGGCCTGGAGGATCATTTTTGTGTGGAGTCCATATTGCAGCTAGTCATAGTGAAGACTTTTATATGAAACATCTCCTTTTGGACCTTTTTGGTAAGACTTCAGTGATAATTTTCTTCTTTGCTTGGATCCCTTCCTAGTTCCTAATATACATCTTATCAAGGAAATAATAAGGAAAAGACATAGTTCTTCTTAAATATCAGTATCAACATCATTTGAGGATTATTTGCCTTCATTGTCTTGAATTTTCAACAAAGGAAAACTGACTGATTAAACTTTGAAAAAAAAAAGTTAGCCAAAAAAAAAAAACAAAAATAACTTTGGAAAAAAAATTCTTTTATGATTTGTTATTTCTTTTCAATGGTCATTACATTGAGCTTTGGCAACCTAGGTTAGAGATACAGCTCCTACATTGTTCATCAAAAACCATAAGAGAAGCAAATTAAGGATATCTAACAACAAAATTATTTGTAGCCTTGTTTATGCATGTGAGTTGTCGAATTGTAGTAGACTCTAGCTGTAAAGCTAAAGCTATGATATGACTTGCTCTCAAGATGGGGCAGAGGAGATGTTACTTTTTACGTGTTTGAGGCTATCATGGTCATTCCTAACGTATAATTTTTAGAATATTTATATTTTTTTACTTTCTATCTAGGCTCTAAAATTTTAAAAGCAAAACCTATCATACAGCATACTTTCATACCATCTTGAAAGTGAAAAGCTATAAGCATATTGTGTAGAATAATTTATATATTTTGTTGTTACACTTTTATAATATTAAAATTTGAGATTAATTTTTAACAACTTGGATTTATTAATGTTTCTATAGTAGGTGAAAAGAGTAAATTTTATGAAAACATTTCAATTTCACACTTTTACTTTTATATGCACACATTATATTAAGAGCATGATTGATTTCATAAGATTGCTTAATCTTCTACCATTGTATTGGCCTTTATTTTAAGTTATATTTTGATAAAACTTAGAAGTAAATATAATAATTTTCATTAACTAATATTATTTCATAATATTTTAGTGTGCATACGAAACCTTAACACGTGTATTGCAATGTGCCAAGATAAAGTAATTAATAGCTAAGAAAAGTAACTCATGACCTTATTTTAGTCATTTGGCTATGTTTTAGAAGTGTTAACTTGGTGATCACCATTGGCCTTATAAACTAATATCATTCCTTTCTAGAATTTAAATGGGACTTCATTTACATGGGGCGAAACTCCTTCCCTTAGATGCAAGACATCTTTATTACAAGACCTTACAATTAGACTCACTCTTCTCCTTTTTATAGTAACAATTTGATTCATATCCCACCCTCTTTGAACCTTCTCTTAAATTTCATTTGAAACAAACCAACTAGCTATAGTTTTGATATATCCATGAATCATATATTGGTAAGGGACGGCTTTAATATCAGTTGTACCATTCCAAGACAAAAGTAACCACTTGATAAGCCAACACTCATGTACTTACTTTAACCTAACTAGTTTTAACTTTATAACTAATATCATAGCCTTATAAATCTATGACATCTCTTGTATGGAGTGTCATGGAACTCAAATATTGAGGCATCTTTTGAGTAAAGACTTAGAGTTCATTTAAACTCTAAGATAAAACGTACTCAAGTGAGAGCATTTTAGGATTGATGACTTAGTGGGAAATAGTTAACCATAAAGATGGAATTATGCGACATATTACGTCAAAATAGACTTAAAATTCACTAGCCTAAAGTAGAGGGGTTAAGTGCCACAAGTTAATGTGCTTAATGGAATTTTAATCATCAAGACATCTATTAGTATAATCTCTTGAGTTCTTCAAAACTCTAATGTTAAGCATGATCTGCTTAGAGTATTCTTAAAATGAGTGACTTCCTTAGAAAGTAACCGACACTTAGGAAAAAATTATCGATGTGTCATGCTAAAGTAGATAATACCACAGTGGTAGGGATTGTCACGCCCCGAGGGGTACGCTAAACGTGACAATCCGTCGTACACAATATTAAAGCCTAGGAATGACTACCTTAGTCACACAAAAGCTTCCATATCATGTACAAGGCGTACATCACAATCAAGGGAATGCATCGGAGTAGCGCGATTTATGTTAATAATAAATAAGTAACAAGGCAAAGAAAATACTTGTCATAAAACATAAACATATTACATTTTGATCCTTAGGGGCATAATCCTCTATTGTCTTCAAATAGATAAATATTGCTAATCATATAAATCATTACGTATAAAGAACCTTACAAAATTACTTTATCTTATGATTCCATTTCCTTCATTGAAGTTTAATCATCCTTTAATGACTTCCTTAATGTCATGATCCTCAATTTAAGCCACGGGTATACCTGTTTCAACAAAATCTATAGGGGTATAAGCTACAACTAGCTTAGTGAGATATTCCTTTTCCTTCGTACCATATTTTCAAACAAGTTCATTTAGATTTTCACACATATGCTATGCATACAATGCAACAACCACATGATTACGCAAATATATATGTTATCCAGAAACCATGTATAGAACGGATTTACCCCTCCGTATCAAAGGTTAAGGAATCGGGGTTGAAGGTTCTCGACCTCTACTGCTAGTCCCCAGGTCCTCACCCACAGCGTTTGGTTGGCTCGGCTCCGAACCTAGAGTCGCTTTTCCCGAGCGATTTGGATTCTCCAGGAAGGAACATGGCCCGTGGCACCGCACGATCACAGCCAATCCAACTCTCTGCGTAGGAGTAGCAGCCTTCTGAAATAGATGTGACTCGACGGATGCTATGCGTGAGCGTTTTAATTTTCTTAAGCCAAGCATTATTAAGGTTTATTAGGGGCGATCAATCAACTTAGCAAATAATAAACAATCATGTAAGTAAGTAAACAAAATATTAAACAAGCAGTTCAAAGTTGCGATATTCTTAATTCTCATTTCATACATAAATATAGAATCATACATACATAATCCCGATTTCCCAAATATATATCAATTTTTATCTTTTCTTAGTATACTAATGCCGCTACTTTACAAGCATAAGCAAGGTAACGAAATTAGGAGGAATAACTCACTCGTCCATTTTGCGATCTTCTTAGTCGTAGTAATCCTCGGGTAGGGTAATCTCGTATCTTTCGTCACCTAGACAAAAGAAATACCCGGGATAAGTCTTTCATGAAATTTCTATTTTTGGAGATTCTAATATTTTCTTAAAATCGCGGTAAAATCATATAAGAGAAAATTCCAACTTAAAATGGCCATAACTTGCTCATTTTAACTCTGAATTTGGCATATAATATACCGTTTTCTACCTATTCGAAATGATCTATCCATTTCTAAGGTTATCTTTGTCATATAAGGTCATTTGGGTTCCGAAAACATTGCGTACAGATTTAAAACGAGTTTTACTAAACTTTTACAAATCCGTTTTCTAACTTACCTTTATTTTAAAGAAAAATCCTTTTGTAACAATATATATATATATATATATAATTATGAACATATATTTGATAAATACTTTGGGTATATAGATAAACTCACTTTATATGCAAAATTTTTAATGGTAGTGTCTTAACAATTTATTTCATAAAATAATTCTTTTTAAAGTATTAAAACATATCTTGATAAATTCCTTTTTTTTTTGTATTTGGAAAAAACTTTATATTTTCATTATAAATAAGTATATTCTTATTTTATTTCCTTCATACCTTTTTCCAAAATAAGTAAATTTTTCCTTTAACCTGGTCTTTCATAAATTTCACTTTTAGTGATAAAAGGTCAATTTTATCAAAAGTACATTTAGGTTGTTGAAAACCTTTTTATAATTTTGTTTTTAAGATGGTTTTATAAAATGAGTCTTGTCTTCTTATATTTATTATTTTAAAATATAAGTTTTTGTTTTCTAAACTTGTTTTTTTATTTCCTTTGAAAAGAATTCTCTTTATTGCTAAAAATCATTTGTTTCTAATCTTATCTTGCTTATATTATTTGAAAACAAGTCTCTTCTTTAGGAACTTTAAAATCATTATTTTCCTAAGTGGGTACATAACTTTATGACTTGATTTTATCTTAACTTTGAAAACTAGTTGTTTCTTGGTTTTGGTCATGGAGTTTAAAAGAGTTTAATTTTTAAGCTTTTTGTAAGGACTTTGAAAACTAACCAATTAATTTACTAGAACTTAGATTCCCATAATGTAAAATGAAAATATTTATTTCTTATGTTTCCTTGGTAAAACCATCTTTGATGCTTAAGAAAACTTTGAGAAAACTTGTATTAATCTATTTCTATGTTGTTTGATAATAACTTCATATTTTGTGACAAGTCACATAATAAAAAATTTAGCTTTAAGTTCTTTTAATAAAATTCTACTTTTGAATTAGTTGAGACATTAACATTATGTAGATGCAAGTATCATGAGCATATAAAATAATAAGAACATAAGAAAATACTAGAAACAAATAATAAGCAAGAAAATAAAATATCAACTATTCGGAACCTTAGCTTCATCAAGGAATCCCAGTCAAGTATTGGAGCCTTAGCTTCATCAAGGCCCGGGACTAAGAATAAACTAGTCCCGAAAGATTAAAGAAAATAAATAAGAGATTATTTTGACTTGATATGGACAAGTCTAAGACTAGAAAGACTAGTCTGAATAATAACATGAAATAAATAAATTGTAATAACAAGTGAGCTTATATACTCTAAAAGATATATACATATATATATATTTATAAGCAAGTTATAGCAAAAGATCCAAAATATAAACAAGTAATAAATGATAAAGTATATATATGCATGAAAGTAGTTCCATGAACAAGAACCAACACATGATCTTAATGTGGTTTTCTTTAGTGTTTTAACCTAAGAAACAACATCAAACCATATAAGATTGCTTGACATAGAAAGAATAAAACATAAGTTCTTCATTACCAAAATGGGTAAGAAAAAAAAGAATTGTTTTCTTGAAGGCTTTTGCTTTAGAAATGAGTTTTTGGAAATAAGAGAGTTTTGGTAGGAGAGATTTTTCTCTTACAAGAAGAGAGTTCTTGTAAGAGTATGAGAGAGTGTTTAGATAGAATTTTTGCATAAATTCTCTCTTGAGAAAGGTGTGAAGAAATAAGAAGAAGAAAGGTGGTATTTATAGAATTTTGTGGAGGGAATTAAGAGGTAATTAAATAAAAGATAAATAAATTAAAATAGAGAAAGAGGGAGGTTTTGGTAGTGTAGGGGTCCTTTTGTACAATTTTCAATTAATTTGTGTAAGAAGAAGCGATATTTTGTAATAAAGTATGAGTAGATTTTTATGAAGAAAGAAAATATGAATAATGTGAATTGTGTCATTTGTAAGAGTGATTAGAATAAAAGTAGAGAGAGTGAATAGTATAGAATAGTGTACTAATGTACTTTAAATAGTGTAGAAGACAAATTAATTACCGGTAGTAAGTAAAATACGAATAAAATCGTTATATCAGATATTTTAGTTACCGAAAAATTCTAAAACTGATATTTTTGGAATCCTTATATTTTACGAGTCTATTGGTATAAATGGAATATTTTTAATATTCCGAGCTCCGGACACGCTTTTCAAGCACTGATCCCGTTTAAGTCCGAAGGACACTCGAAATTCACAAATATGTTATTTTTAGGTTACCCTATATTATTACGAACTATCTTAAGCTATTGGCTTAATTTCGTTTTCTAGGGTTTGAGAAACGCGGGATTGCCAGATCTTAAACACTAAGGTTCATTATAGGCTTTGTTGACTTTAGGGTTCCAGTTTGACTTCTGGTTTTGTTGAGATATTCGTAAGATCGTATAATTTTCGAGTTTTGGTCGTTTTATATTTTTATCTCTATATCTGTGGGTTCTCTTATTTATTTGAGATTATTTATTTTTTTTTTTGTTTTTGGGATCGTTTAACCGAGTCTAGGATTATGAGTTAACTCAGTTTGACTTTCGATAAAAACTTGAAATTTCTGATTCTGAAATTTACCAAAGGATTTAGGATCTCATCATTTCATTGTAAACGGTATTTGGATATATCGTTTTGACTTATGTTTTAGGAATTGGGTAGATGATTTGATTGGCATACGGACGTTGATTAAACCCGTAGTTGGACTTTATATTTTCTTTCAAGGGTTCTCGTTTTTCTCGAAACTAAGAAATCTCGTTTTTGATCTTATTTGGAATTAAGTTTTAACTTGGTTTGATTTTAGGGTTTCGTTTCCGGTGTTTGACTCGGTCTAGAATTTGGCTTTTATCTTAAGTCAATTTTAGGATTTAAATTTTGATACTAGACTTCTAGGATTATTTTCTAAGAATTATGAAAATTTTTGGGGGTTTACAAGAATGATCAAGTATCGAGTGAATAAAGTATGAAGTTTGTGTACCCTATTCTATGAGGTATATCGTATTAAATTTTATACCTAGAACCTACCCTATAGCACTTTGTATTTATCATGTATCCTATAAAAACTATATGGTATAAGATACCTTATGAAACCAATAAATTTTTTCTTTCCTTTTAAATTTCAAGTTTGTTATAGTATATATATAGTTTCATATAATGTGCAAAACCATCTTGTTTTCATATTCACTACAAATAATGTAGAGTAAGATATTTAAAAAGAAGTTATGCAAAATGTAGGATTTGTTTATTTGCAAAAGTTGAATACTATAACAAACACTTGTAAAGCTTGCTTAAGCAGAATCATAAAACCTGTAGTGGTTCCAAAATTAACAACTTTGGAGACAAATCTGTAATAATTGGCCTCAAAAGATAAACAACACTTATGTAACTTAGAAATAAATCGCATGGAAACGAAGTTCATCTAAATAAAATAATACAACACTACAATAAATTTTGGCTTTAGAGACAAAAAATTCTGTCTCTGAAAGTGAAAAATCTGTCTCTAAAGACTTTCAGAGACAGATTTTCCATCGCAAATTTCTGTCTCAAAAATCATCGTCGCTAATTCTTTTAGAGACAAATTTATTTTCCGTCGCAAATTTGCTACGGAATTTCTGTCGCAAATTTGTCACTGTTTTATAATTAGTTATTTTTTAAATATCTAATTAATAAATATTAAATAAAACTATTTCGTTGCAAATCTGTCTCTGATTCTAAGACAAATTATTTAAAAAATACTCATTTGCCTCTTATTTATCCTTCCCAAGAGGTCACTCATCATAGAATACTACATACTAAGCACACTTAACATTGAAGTTTTCATAAGCACTGTCGCGACCCTATGTGGAGCCTAGTAGGATTGCCCTAAATCGTCATATCACGTGTGCACCCGCAACATGAGGATCGCCTTGCAAGTCAGAGTTTACAAGACTCTAATTAATTATCCTCTCATTGTATTATACATATATAAATTTATTATGAAAATAATTTATTGGATATTGAGACTTCCACAGATCACAAGACCGCAGAGAATCAGATATCCTACCAAACGACAAGATAAGGTAAACCTAGGTTTAACACAAATATAACTAGGTTTAAGTTAAGAAAAAGACTACATTTTCATGTTTATTCTCTCAACTAGATTTAACCTATCAAATTCTCAATCTTCTATCAGTTTCGTACAACTTGATCTTTGTCACGCTCTGCACTCAAATCCTATCCCATCCATGTATTGAACTTTCCTGCAAAAGCAAACTGTTGGGGAGTCAGCTACAACTAGCTGAGTGAAGTATACCCTCGCTCCATACCGTTCAAGCAAAAGCAAACAAGTTATTAAACAAGCATATGCAATGTGCACAATCAAATGAACAAATATATATGGCCAACCGGTAACCATATACATATTCGGATTTGCGCCCTCCGAATCCGGGGTTGGGGTACATCCACTCATCAGCACCCAGATTAATATACTTCGGGAATCAAATTTCTCAAGAAAAACTTTTTATATATCAAAATAATATACATATAACAACATCCCAGTGAAGTAATAAATCCGAAACAATGACCCGGCGATTCTAGGAGGGCCGTCTCCCCAGGACGACTTAGTTCCCATTCCCCTAGAACAAGGCCCATGGTACACACTAGGTATATACCACTTCGGTCCTCCATGTTCACCATCCTCACGAGACAGTGCGGCCCATCCGGTCAAGTGTAGTGGTGATGGCCTTCTACATGCAATCGTGAAATGCATGATCAATATTATGATTATCACGCCAATAGTCATTAAGTCCATTTATTTGGCGATCAGACAATTATCAGACACTCGCAAGATCAAATGATTAAACAACACTCAATACTTAACGTTCAAATAATGTATAGTATTTTCAACACAGATAACAAACACGAGCAACCACAAGTATAAATTTCCCAACCCATACTTGAATCATTTGATTTATATTAACAAAATATCATACTCTAAACCTACAAGCACAAGCAGATATGAAGGTCATTGGAATATACTCACCTGTTTATCCTTGCTTAATGGTAGTAGAAGTCTACAAGAAAACTTGAAGACGAATCTGTCTCCCCTGAGAATAGATAACGAACACCCATTACTATACTTTTGTTCATACAAAGAAACCTATTGTGTCTTTGTATCTTAAACTTGAGTTTTACACTTCTTAATCTAACCTTAACACATAATTAGTCTTTTGAGCTTGTAAAGGCTACGCTTCGTAAGTTAAACTATAAAATTTGTATAATCTTAGTTTCTTAAGAAAAGTATTTTATGTTTTCAAATATCGAGTTTAATCACGAAATCTTAAATTGGGCATATTACATTCGTTTTAACTTAGATTTTAGCATATGAGTAGTCATTTGAAAACATATCAAATGTAGTTTTTAATTGTTAGGTTAAAATAATCATTTTGTATATTTATCCTATGTTACTTTAGGGGCTCGAAAGGTATCATAATGATGCCTAGGTTTCTTGTTTTATATTCTTAATTATTATTTCAAGTTCAATTCCTTGTAAATGTTTATTTCATAAAGTATTAGTGACTAAACTTAATTTGAGTTCATTACTCTACTTTTTAGTTAAAGCGTATACATTTATATTTATTTTCATTTTGATTGTCTTGATGTTATTTTAAGTATTTAACTTTAGTTAATTTGATTATATCGACTAATATTTATGATTTTCATTAATCTATACTTTATATCCTTATAGTCTTACAAGTGTTGAATTTTATACTTAGAGTTACGGAATTCTTGGTTAGGTTTAATCTTTCAATTACAATTTATATTATCTTGATTTTCTAATTTGTAATTGAATTACTTAAATTTTATTCTAGGAATCTTATTCTTTTATATGTGTTGAAATCTTCATATGTCTATATAGGTTTGTTATTGAGTATATGTTGTGTGTACTTTAAATTATTTAAACTTGTCATAGAACATCTTCATTCCTTTTAAATGTTGGAACTAAGCTATAGGTTTACTTTACTTAATTCTAATTGTTTCTTTAGCCAAGTTTTACTTCATAAAACATAACGAGTGTTTATATAAGTTAAGAATATTTTTGTTTTAGTGTCTTCAATATTAAAATCTTAGTTTGAATCTTATTTATGTAAATTATACCTAATATCTAGTTTTAATGGTTACATATCAATCCTAGCGATTTATTTTTAAATCATCATTTGTTAACTGATATACTTTAAGGATCTAATAATTCAATTCTAAACCACTAGTTATTGTCTTTGAATTATATTTATCGAGATATCACTCGTTTTGGAAAATCACTATTCATTTCCCAGGAGGTCACCCATCCTAGGTCATGAGCACGCTTAACTTTTAGTGTTTTGAGAATTTTTCAATACTATACTACATATATCTCTATAGTAAAGGTTTATATTTTTTTTACATTGTTTTCAGGTTAAAAACTAAAATCTAAATTTTACGGGATCGGATAGATTTAGGTTTTTCACCTACGTGATTAGAGTTTCTAGATCTAATAGGGTAAACTAAAGTTTTAGTCTATATAGGATTGAAATATTATAACTTTCATGTTTGTGAAATCATAATTTTAATTTGGGCTTTAGATTAGAAGATTTTGATCAATTATTGATTCTATCGTGTATATTTCAACTCTAGCAGTTTATCTATAAATTTCTATTTATTAATAAATAGACTCTAAATATTAATTATCTAATATTATAATCAATTTTCTATCATCTAGCGTTTTTATTTATCAATTTATTATCATTAATAAACGAAATGTAATATCAACTAGTCTAAATACACATACTAGCATGACATAATTTTTATTATATCATTAATATGCATGTAAATATGTATATTTATAATAAAAACTAATATTAAAATCTTAATATTACGAAACTTCTATATATCGGATCATAATAGTAAAATTTTAGAGTGACCGAAACCTAACCTTGTGTGGTCTTGAATTGAAGAGCGTATCGCCACGATCACAACGCTACTTCCGGAATTAGAATCGGTTATCGTATGTGAAAGATATGAGCTTTTGAAGATCGGAGGAGCTTCTAGATTCCTTTTCTATTATTTTATTATTTTTCTTTTTTTTTCTTTTTCCTTCTCCTGCGGTTGATTTTTCTTGTTCTTTTTCTTTTTTCTTATTTTTTTCTTTTTCTGGTCGAAGAAGATTTCTTCTCTTTTTTTTTTTTTATGTCTTATGGGAAGACTTTTTCGGAGAGAGAGAGAGAATATAGGAGAGAGAGAGAATTGAGAGAAAGAGAGTATGAAAGAAAGAAAGAAATACGGAGAGAGAGAGAATGAAAAGAATGAGAAGAGAGAGAGAAAGTTGAAGAATTTATAAGAAAAATCGGCGTGGAGAGCAAGCCAAGAGGAAAATGGTGGGAAAGTTTTAATTTTTGGTTTAATTAATACGTATAATAAATATTCATTCGATATTATTTTTAGATAAAAATTTACGTACCTACTATATTAAATATTCTGAACATTATGGTATACTTAAAATTTTTAATTTAAGACTTTTATTTTTCAACTTTAATATATATTATCGCAAATTATAATTTATCCTTTAAAGATTTAAATTATTGGTGTTTTGGTATTTTAAGACTTGTTAATAATTAAATTGTCTTTAATTTGGCTTTATTTATATTCTACTATTATAAATCTATAGTGTTTATCTTTTGTTTGTATCTTTTGAATTATTTTTGGGATCCAATTTATTATTTTACTTATCTTTATTGGTTTTTAGTTTATATATTAATCATATTATTATTGTTATGTCTTACGGAAGATTTTTCTTTGATATAGGTATTTATACTTATATTTTTATTTTAATTAAGTCTTTTATTGTCCATATTGGTAATTACCAAAATTTAAATTCACGAAAAGCGGGGATGGTTTTTCGGACATTTCTAAAATTTCTACCAGACATTACTATCTATTTAACAATTACCAAAAATTAAATAGACGTATAATTTAGGGCGTTACAAGCACTAAACCGATAAACCAATTCATATCTTCATGAGTAAGTTCCACTACTGTTTATTTAAGAGATATCACAATTTACAATATTATAACTATGAAACATTTTACATGTCTTTTATAATTTATTTTTATTTATAATTTCACTTTACCTATTTATTAAGGATTTTTCATTAATATTTTATTAAAATAATATATAATATTAATATATACAATGTTTTCATTTTATAATAATTATTTTAAATTATATATTTATTACAAAGATATAATATTTTCAGTAGTGTATTATAATTTTTTTTCCAAATATGATATTATTATTAAAAAATATTATATATTATGTAAAAATAAATAATGTTATACATATAAATTTATATATATTTAATGATATATATTATTATTATACTTTTTACATTACTTATTTAATATTTTATGTTAACTTAATAAATTGTATATTTTTAATTAATGTGTTTATTTTTTAATTCATTTTTGTTACACTTAATAAACTATAATATAATATAAACAATATAAAAATATATTTTTAATTAATATATTAATAAAATAATATATAACATCAATTTTAAATACATTTAACTAATTATTATATATTATATTTTATTACTTAAATATACTACATTTTTACATAGTATATTATTTTTTCCCCAAAGATGTTATTATTTTTAAATAAAATACAGTTTGTAAATATAGATTATGTAAGATATATATAATAATTTATTTTATATTAAAAAACATATGAATAGTCATAATAAATATATAAAAAAAATTATAAATAATATAATATATATTTTTTATAAATAAAATATATATAATTAGTTGTAAATAACATATGATTATACATATTATATTTATTATATAATAAAATTAATTTACAAATATAATATATGTCCTTATTATATAATGCACATTTGTATATATTATATTATATATGTATAATTAAAACTAAATTTTAAACATAATTATTTATATATACAAATATGTAATAATTTAGTTTAGAGACAAATTTGCAAAAATTTAAAAAAATAGAAATTGGCGCTAAAATAATTTAATTCTCTCTAAAATCAGAGAGAAATTTGCAACGGAAAAATTTCCATCGCAAATCAATGTGTAATCCGTTGCAAATTCCGTCGCAAAAGTATGTAAAAATTAGAAGATTATTCATAATTTATGTCATCACAAATCCGTCGCAAATTTGTCTCTAATTCATTTTTTTAGAGATAGAAATTTTCCGTCGCAAATTTTCTGTCTCTAAAGGCTAGTTTTCTAGTAGTGCAAGTTCTTTTGAATAAAAATATTCAGATGATTGTCTACAAATAATAATCTTGAACAAAAATAACCACACAATAAAAAAAATCTTGAGTTATTATTTTTTTTTATTAATTAAATTATTTTATAACTTTTAATTGGTTAGGTAAGAAATACCCTGAAACCTGTATCCTTTATATATTTAAGTACATGTTCAAGGATGGGTAAAATGTATAAAGACTTCATACTCATATATTACTTTGTGAATATTGGCCAATATATATTATACACACACACATGCTACTTTATGAGTGAGTTTTGGTAATTTAATAGCCGTAGCTTATCATGTAACCCTCAATACCTACCTAGACTCTTTTCATTTAAGTAGAATACAAATAGATTCTGTATGATAGGATTATCTACTCACCACTACCTAGATGATAGAGTTTCGAGTAGTTATGGCACGAATACTAATTCTTTCTTATAATCCATATAAGACTTCCTTCACATGGGATTTCATACAGACGATGTCACCTCTGACACTAACCTAAATTTACTTCGACGGGCATATAGTACAAGATATTAGCATGTACTTGAGTTACCGCCCATGCTTATGGGAATGGTTATCATGCTTATTTTACTCATTATCTTATATTACCTTAGTTATATTGCTAGAACTATTAATAGATATTGCTATCTTCATTTTTTTCATTACGCAACATGATGTTAACTAGATTTAGTCATAATTTGCAATTAAATATAGTATACTATGGTAAATTTTATGTATGAACTAGTGTTACAACTGCAAGTGTTAATATGTACGATGTATAAAGTATTGTTATGTAATATATGGCAGTGTAATATGGTAATAATACAATGAGCATATATTAATAATTAATATGATGGATTTTAGGACACTCGTAATTTGAGCTTTTCAATAGTTGTACAGTTGAGATCACCCAATATTTTATTTATGACTTATGAGATTGCAAGCAAAAAAGCTCAATGTTCGTACTCTTCAAAAACATAATAAAATAGTATAATATGTAGAGATGTATTGTTTGACAAGTTAAAAAATTCATGTTATAAAGATAAATAAAACCTGATGTACAATTATAACCAATAAAAAAATTTATCGATAATTTGTATAGTCATGGAATACAACAAAAAACCATTTTTTAAGAAAATTGACAACTCATGGTTCCATTGACATGAGACTTGCTTCATGCCATATAATGATTTCTTTAACCTATAAACTTTGTAAGAACCAGCTCGATCATAACCTTGAGGAGGATACATATATATTTCTTATCCAAATTTCCATGAAGAAAAGCATTATTTATATCAATCTGATGTATGGATCATTTTCTAGCACTTGCAATAGCAAGTAAAATCCTAATAGTCCCTAATTTTGCTACGGAGAAAAAGTGTCATGGTAATCTTCTCCCTCTATTTGAGTATAACCCTTGGCAATCAACTAGCTTTATATCTATCCACAGTTCCATCGGGTTTAAATTTGGTTTTATAAATCTATTTGCACCCTATAGCTTTCTTTCCCTTTAGTAAAGTGGTAAGTTCCCAAGTTTGATTTCTTTCAAGAGCTTCGATCTCTTTAAACATAGCATCAACCCATTTAGTGTGTTTAGTGGCCTTAACAAGTTGGTTCTAGAACAATCAATACATTAGCTAATAAGATCACATAATTTGTGTAATAGTATTTAAAAGTTGATGAGGGAAATAAAGGATAATCAGTTGAAGTGGAAGAAGGAACAGAACTTACCAAGGTAAAGGAACCAGAAGGATCAGAAATTGTATGTTCATAGTCATTAAACCATTGTGGCAATTTCAATCTGTAGTAGATTTTCTAGTAGACTGAACATCTGAAGTCCGTGGCTGATTCAGGAAATCAGTATTAACTAAAGTAGGAGAAGGAAGAATAGTAGGAACATCATAAGAAGGATAAGTGATAGGTTAAATTGGAGAAGTATTAGAATCATATTCAACAGAATCTTTGTAAGGAAATATATCCTCACAAAACTTGACATCACGACTCACTATAACATGTTTGGCAGACATATCAAAAAGTTTATATCTTGTATGGCCTTGAACATATCCTAAGAAAACATATTTAGCACCTTTAGCATCCAATTTATCCCTTTTAACAGTAGGAATTGATAAAAAATAAAGACACCCTATGACATGCAAATCAGAATAATCTGGTGCATGGCTAAATAACATTTCATAAGGTGTTTTCCTTCCTAAGATTGACATAGGCATCCTATTGATAAGATAAGTGGTTGTCAAAAGACACTCACTCTAAAAAGATTTTGGCAAATTAGCATGCAATCTTAGAGCTCTTGCGATATCAAGCAAATGCTGATGCTTTCTTTCAACTCGACCATTTTGATGTGGTGTGTCACGCCCGAAGGGTACCCTAAACGTGGCAGTCCGCCGCATACAATATTAAAGCTAATGAATGACAACCGTAGTCATGCAGGAGCTTCGATATTATATGCAAGGCGTGCTTCCAAGATAGTAGGAGACTCTTAGGGGTGTTACGTTTAAATAGATAGCAAGAATAAGCATAGATAATCATAAGTTCTTCATTTCAACATACAAAAGTACATCTTCTTAGGGGCATTCCCCCGTCTTAAGGTCTTTGATCAACAATACTTTTCATCAAAATAAACATATCTACTACATAAGTCTACTATAGAGATTTTTCCTAGAAGTCTATGTTCAAAACTAAAAATACATAAACTTCCTCCAAAAACTCCTAGTAGCGTATACTCGTACCTGGCATAGGGCTCCTCGGGGCCAACCAGAGATAATCATACTGTAATGGAAAACTATAAGGGTATAAGCATGACTAGCTTAGTGAGATAATTCCAACTATAAGACATTTCCCACAATTCAGCCAAGTATTTTAATCAAAACATATGAAAATGCATCATCCATATGAACATGTAAGATACACATGATTAACCGGAAATCAAGTGTAGCATGGATTTAACGCCCTCCATGACAAGGGTTGGGTGGTTACAGGCCCATACGACCATCAATAATAGCAGATTTACCGGCTCCTGCTTGCCATGTAGACTTTCCGGCTCCTACTAGCCATCACGTAGACTTACCGGCTCCTACCAGCCACCACTACTCTTTCCTCGTTTCCCCACACGAAGAAAAGTAGTGAACAAATGTAATTCATGTGTATGATATGCATGAGTAATTTCAAGTTATCATTTGGCCATATAAGTTGAATTCATATTAAAAGTGATCAACCATAATTTCATCATATCAATACATAAATCACACTTTATTTAGCACTTCGTATTTCGATATTCTTAACCTTCGTTCAACAATTATTTCATAACAAAGGTTCATTTATATTTTTCCTAGTTTTCTAATGCTACTAACTACAAGCACAAACAAGGAAATGAACTTAGGAAAAGAATTAACTCACTCCATATCGGTGGATCTAATCGTAGTAGTCCTCCGGATAGATGATCTCGGGTCCCTCGTCACCTAGACAAGATGAAATACCCAAAATAAGTCTCTCATAAGACTTCTATTCTTGAAGATTCTAATCTTTTCTTAAAATCGCGGTAAAATCGTATAAGGGGAAATTCCAACTTAAAATGGCCATAACTTGCTCATTTTAGCTCGGAATTTCGCGTATAATATACCGTTTTCTACCTACTCGGAAAGATCTACGCATTTCTAAACTTATTTTCATGAAACTAGGTCGTTTGGGTTCCGAAAAGACAGCGGCCAGATTCGCCACGAATTTATAATACTTGTTTTCCTTCTTTGCAAACAAAGCTCATTTGAAGAGATAAATATTTCAAATATTTTGTAAACTTTTTGAAAGGTATATACATATACGTATTGACTCATAACAAATGTATGAAGTAAATGAAGTTGTCTCAACTTTGAAAAGTAAGGTCAACTTTGAAAAGTAAGGTGTTAAAAGACTTTTGAACTTGAGATTCTATTGATTATTTTATTTTTCTTTTGAAAGATCTTGAGTTATTGAGATAAATATTCTTTTTCTAAATGTAACCTCTTGTAATTTCTTTAAATTCCTAAGGTGTGGTTTTAGTTTCAAAACTTGGTTTTAAAGAGTAATAAAACGACAATTTTGTTTCTTGTAATGTAAAAGGATATTTCTTAATGAAAAATAAGTTTTCACAAAACCATTTGTTTATGAAAGAAATCATTTTCAAGTATGCTCTTGATTTTTCCAAGAAAATCTATTTCCTTCATTTATCTAAAATGAACCTTTAGTTTACTTCTTTAAATTTTTGTTGAGACAAAAGCATTATTTTCATGCATGAATATGAACCATAAGCTTATGAAAATATGAAAAGAACATAATATTTAAAAGAAAAGCATATCAAGTATTGGGACCTTAGCTTCATCAAGGTACCCCGGGACTAAGAAAAGACTAGTCCCGAAAAAGAAAAGAAAGGATTGTTTTGACTTGATGAGGACAAGTCTAAGACTAGAATGACTAGTCTTAAAATCAACTTAAAATTAAATAAATTGCAGAAAGGTAAATAAATTGCAAGGCTATGAGCTTATATGCTCTAAATAGTATATATAGCTATTAGGATATATTAGATAGAAATAAACATAAAGGAATTATGGAGAAACATAAAGGAACATAATAAAACATAAATGATCATGGAGGAATTTTGATTATGAACAAAAACAAAGCATGAACCTAATGTTGCTTTCTTAACCTTCATGGTTTTAGAAAACACACACTAAGCTCATACTAAGTAAATGAACATGAAGAAATCTTGAGAAATTTCTTACCTAAAGAAGCTAAACTTAAGAGGACTTTCTTGAAGAACTCTTGAGAGGATTTGGAGAGAAATTTTAGTATAGTAACTTTAGAGATGAAGAAGTGTGAAAGAAGTGAAGGTATGAAGGGGTATTTATAGGAAAATGGGGAGATAATTTGTGTTATTAAAATAAATGAAAACAAAACAATTGTGGGCATCAAGAGAGGGGGCCGGCGCCACATGCATGGGGAGGAGAGAAAAATTAATTTTTTTGTCTTTTGATTAATTAAAGTAAGAAATGAAAGATGTGAATTGTATTGGAAATGAAAATGTGTAAGAATAGGTGTATGGCTTGTAAGAATAGGTTGTAAGAAAAAGTAGAGATAGATGAATAGTGTAGAATAGTAGAAAATAGTGTAATGTAAAAGTAGACATGACAATTAAATACCGGTAGTAAGAAAGTACGCGTATAAAAGCGATATCTGATATTTTTAGTTATCGAAAAATTACGAAATTGATATTTTTGGAAATCTTATATTTTTACGAGTCTAACGGTATATTCGGAATAATTTTCCTATTCCGGGCTTCCGGCACTTTTTCAAGAATCATGTCCGATCGGGTTCAAAGGACACTCGAAATTCTTCAATCTGATATTTTTACGCAACCTATGGCTATTACGAATTATTAGGGCAAACTTTTCCAACTTCGTTTTCTAGGGCTAGAGAAAACGGTAATGCCGGAGTTTAAGCGGTCACGATATACTAGGGTTTTGGTTGACTTAAGAGTCCGTTTGACTCTCGATTAGGGTTTGGGTTTCGAATTTGGAACCGAAAATTCGGAACTTACAACCTACCCTCCTTAAAGAAAGTTTTGTCCTCAAAACTTGAAATTCATACCTGATTCCTTGAACAGACTTGGGTATTTCTGGCGTATGTTCGTTCTGCCTCCCAGGTCGCTTCTTCACGTGAGTGGTTTCTCCATAGAACCTTCACATACTTGATTTCTTTGTTCCGAAGCTTCTGCACTTTGTGGTCTAGGATCTGAACCGGGTGCTCCTCGTATGTGAGATTTTCCTTTAGTTGAACAGGTTCTAGCTCTGCAATCCTGGTAGGGTCTGACATATGCTTCCGCAAGACAGACACGTGGAATACGTTGTGAATTCCAGATAGGCTAGGAGGTAGTGCTAGGCGATAAGCAAGATCTCCTACTCTTTCCAGTACTTCAAAAGGTCCAATGTAACGTGGGCTCAACTTCCCTTGTGGTCGAACTCGGCGAATACTTTTGATGGGATTCACCTTTAAGTACACGTGATCTCCAACTTCAAACTCGAGGGTACGTCTTTTCATATCCGCCCAACTCTTTTGCCTATCTTGTGCCTCCTTCATCTTTTGTCGGATGATTCGCACCTTGTCAGCTGTATCCTGTACTAAATCAGGTCCGATACTCAACTTTTCTACATCATCCCAAAACAAAGGAGACCGACATCTCTTCCGTACAACGCTTCATAAGGTGGCATCTGGATCGTGGAATGGTAGCTGTTGTTGTAGGCAAACTCTACCAAAGGTAGGTGTGCATCCCAGCTACCTTTGAACTCTATCACACAGGCTCGCAGCATATCCTCCAATGTTTGTATCGTCCTTTCTGACTGACCATCCGTCTGAGGGTGATAAGCCGTACTGAAATGTAGCTTAGTTCCCATACAATTTTGCAAACTTGTCCAAAATTTGGATACAAACCTTGGATCTCGGTCGGAGACTATTCCAGCGGGTACTCCGTGCAAGCGTACTATTTCCCTTGTGTACATTCTTGCCAACTTATCCAAGAGTACGTCATGTTCATTGGAAGGAAATGAGCCGTCTTTGTCAGTCGATCCACGATGACCCAAATCGCATCATATCCTGCTGATGTTCTTGGTAATCCACATACAAAGTCCATCGTGATTTGGTCCCACTTCCATTCGGGTATGGGCAAGGGTTTCAGAAGTCCACCAGGCCTTTGGTGCTCTACTTTCACTTGTTGGCACGTAGGGCATTTTAGCACAAAATCTGCTACGTCTCTCTTCATGCCGTTCCACCAATAGTGGCTTTTTAGATCCTGGTACATCTTTGTTCCTCCTGGGTGCATGGTGTATCCGGAGTGATGTGCTTCTTTCATGATTTCCTTTCTTATGTCTTCATCATCCGGAACGCATAACCTGCCTTTCATCCTAACCACTTCATCTTCATCCGTGGAGAAATCCGTGTATCTTCCTTCCTGTACCTCTTTCTTGATCTTCATGATCGCCTCATCGTATCGCTGGGCTTCCTTGATTCTTTCCACCAAGGTGGGTTCCAAAACAAGGTTGGCAATTTCTACTTCCACACTTTGCCCAATAAATTCAATGCTCAATCTTTCGAACTCCTTTATCAACTCTCTCTTATCAGTGAGCAAAGAAGCAATTTCTCCATAATTTTTCCTACTTAGGGCATCTGCAACTGCGTTTACTCTCCCTGGACAATAATTGATTCCAAGGTCGTAATCCTTGATGAGCTCTAACCATCTCCGTTGCCGCATATTCAACTCTTTTTGTGTGAATAGGTACTTGAGGCTCTTATGGTCCGTGTAGATTTCACATCTTTGTCCATATAAGTAATGCCTCCATAACTTGAGAGCGAAAACAACGGCGGCCAACTCCAAATCGTGAGTAGGATAGTTCTGCTCATGAGGTCTGAGTTGTCGAGATGCATACGCGATCACTTTCCCATCCTGCATCAGTACGCATCCGAGGCCATTCCTAGAGGCATCACTGTGCACGGTATAGGACTTCTCGGGGTCTGGTAGAATTAGGATTGGGGCAGAAACAAGTCTTCTCTTTAGTTCCTGGAAACTTTGTTCTCTTTGTCTGTCCAAATGAATTTCTCCTCCTTTTGAGTTAACTGAGTGAGAGGCTTGGCGATGTTTGAAAAATTCTTCACAAACTTCCTATAATATCCGCCAATCCAAGAAAACTTCTCACTTCAGTTACAGTCTTAGGTTGTTTCCATTTCATCACTGCATTGATCTTCTCAGGGTCTACCGATATTCCCTCTCCAGATATCACATGTCCTAGGAAAGATATACGATCCAGCCAAAAGTCACACTTAGATAGCTTGGCGTACAACTTATGCTCACGCAGAGTCTGTAATGCCATTCTTAAGTGTTCCTGATGTTGTTCTCGCGTCTTGGAGTAGATTAGGATATCGTCAATGAAGACTATTACACACTTGTCCAACAGGGGCTTATATACTCGATTCATGATATCCATGAAAGCTGCTGGTGCGTTGGTTAGTCCAAAAGGCATCACTAGAAACTCGTAATGTCCATAGCGAGTTCTGAAAGCTGTCTTTGGTACGTCCTCAGGTTTAATCCTCAACTGGTGGTATCCGGACCGTAGATCGATCCTTGAAAAGACGCTTGCTCCTTGAAGTTGATCGAAAAGGTCATCTATCCTTGGGAGGGGATACTTGTTCTTGATGGTGACTTTGTTTAGCTCCCGATAGTCGATGCATAAGCGCATGGAACCATCCTTTTTCTTTACGAACAATACTGGCGCTCCCCAAGGTGATACGCTTGGTCGGATAAAACCTTGATCCAACAAGTCTTGTAGCTGAATCTTTAACTCCTTTAGCTCTACTGGTGCCATCCGATAGGGTGCCTTTGAGATTGGTTCTGTATTGACCAATAGGTCAATTTCAAAATCGATCTCTCTCTTTGGTGGCAATCCAGGCAATTCGTCCGGAAATACATCTGGGAACTCATTGGCCACGGGTATGGATCCAAGCTCAGGCTTTTCTCCTTCTTCTTCATTTAGGTTACTCAGGTTGATCTCTTTCGTTCATTAACTCAAATGAATTCAACTTCACCGTGGATTCTCCTCTGAATATCACTTCACATCCATTTGGTCCTTAAACTTCACTTCCTTTTGTCTGCAGTCTACAAGGCCTTAACGGATGTTAACCAACTCATACCCAAGATTACTTCGTATTTACTCATTTCTAAGATTATTAGGTCACACTTGGAGTGACTTCCTTGTATCTCCATTGGACAGCCTTTAAGCATTTCCTTTGTCGTTACTATGCTTCCAGTGGGGGTTTTTACTCGAAAACCGGTAGCAATAGTATCTATGGGTAATCCAATTTGTTTAGCCAGGCTAACGGTGATAAAAGAATGGGTAGCTCCCGTATCGAACAGGGCATAAGCGGGTTGACTAGCTACACATACGCGTCCTGCACTCGGATGTTTATACTAATTACGAACTGGTACACTTAAGCTAGTCGTAGGTATAAAACTTGCGTAACGTAAGAAACTTGATAACTTGCTTTAAAAGAAAGGGTTTTGATTCTGACCTGTTACCAAACCAAAATCTGAGCCATAGTCTCCATCTACGGCTGCTAGCTCAGCTCCTTCATCATCGGACTCCTCGCATACCCACTGTCCCTCCAAGTTGTATATCCTCATTCCATGAACAGCTGCTCCAGTCCGATTCGAGTTGCTTCCTCCATTTCCATTCTTTGCTGGTGCGCTCCTCCCGTAGAACCAAACGGTCTTGCTGGTGCATTCTTCCTTTGTGGGCATTCGTTGGCGAAGTGCCCAGTTTGCTTGCAAACGAAGCAAACGGTGGAAGTCTTCTTCGGGCAATCTCCTATCTTGTGACTGGGATCTCCACAGAAGTAGCACTTGTGTTGCAGCAGCGGGCATCTCTTTGGGTAATGCTCCTTCTTGCATTTCCAGCAGGTCACAATGACTTCCGGCGTCTTTGTTGTTACTAACACTTCCTCTGAAGCTATGGAAAGGTTTGAACTTCTTGCTTTGAAAGCTGGGGTTGTAGCTATCTTGGGTTCTCTTTCCGAACACAAAAGTCTTCCTTTCAGGGGCTTTGCTCTTCCTCTTCTTTGCTCCCTCAATGATACGAGCCCTTTCTACCAACTCTCGGAGGGTTCTCAGGTCTAACTCCTCCAGACGCATCCTTATGTCTTCGTCCAGGCCACTCAAAAATACTTGTCTCTTCAGCTCTTCACTATGCTTGAAGGACTCAGGTGCGTATTGGAGCAGTCGGCTAAATTCCGTCTCGTACTGCTCTATCGTTCTTCCTTTCTGGGATATATGGAGAAAGTCTCCACTATATTGAACTCTTAAGCTTCCAGGGAAGTAATTGTCCAGAAACTCTCTGCGGAAAGCTGCCCAAGTTACGGGTGGCAACAATTCCCTGCTTTTTGACTCCCACCATACCCTGGCATTAAATCGCAGCATGTACGTGCCATAGTCCAGGCGCAGATGATGGGGAACTTCATAGGCGGCAAACGACCTTTCTATCTGAGCTAGCCAGTCCTCAGCTTCGTCTGGCTTTCCGAAATTTCCGTCGAAGTACCTGTTGCTCTTTATGAAGTCCGGCAAGGAACTTCTATAAGGTCGAGGCGGTGGTGGTGCTGGCAAAGGAGGGGGACGGTATGAGATTCAGCTTCTGGTGCTGCAGGTGCCAACGGTTGCTTCAGGTGCATTTGCAGCAGGCGGTGGTGCGTTTGTGCACGCTGCATGAAATTATTGACCAACCCTGTCAGTTGGTTGATAGCGGCCCATACATCTCCTTGTTGATTTGGTGGAGGATTTGGGGCTTGTTGCTTGCTGGGGATTCCCTGGTTCTGCTGGTATATTGTTAGAGGCGCGACGTTCGCGTCTTCTACCCCTTCTACCACGTCTGTTATTTATTCTAGTTTTAGACTTTAAAGGAGATCGGAAATATCGGAAATTCCATAGGAAGTATTTAAAGCAATCAAATTCAGAAATCATCAAAAGTACTTTTCATAAAAAAAAATTTAATAATTCTTACCCCCCCTTGAGAAGGCAGAAACCATTCTCATCAAAAGATAATTGTTCAAAATCATAGAAAACAAAACACAAGGCATTAAAAGAAAGATAAGCCTAGGAAAAACTAGGTTGGACTTGTTGGGTCATGCTCCTTGCAACGGTCTCCATGGGTACGTCTTGGCTCAATCTTCGGGGAGGTGCTTGGTTGGGAGCCAAAGGGCTGTTCTTCCAGAGAGAGACAGATTGGGTTTCCTCAGGCTTGAGTCCTCGTTTAGATCTCTTTCCGGACTACCGTTTGTCTTTCTATTTCCTTCGTTTGCTCGGGCTTCTTTCATGACGAAGTTCTCATCTGGAATAACATCTAGTTGTATTCCAACGGAGTTAGGCTGAGCGTTGTACTCCGATGGCGTAGGGACAATTCGTCGGTAAGCAGCATATTAATAGAATCGATCTTCCGCATCTGCCTTCAGCCAGTCCGTATGGTCTGCCAACTCATCGTGTGCGTAGATGTACAGGGGCCCTAGCTTGTCGGAAGTCTGGTTCCTATCGTCATATCTTAGCTCCTGGGGCAAGTTCCTCCATAAGGGGTGTCTTAGTCCTTTCTTCCATCGCTTGAACATTTCGCGGACGATCCTGGGCCTTCCAACTAACGCGAACTCCTCACACAGAATTCTTAGTCTAAGACGGTAGTTCACGAAGGTCTCGTTACGGTCTTTAGGGAAATGTCGGGATTTTTCCTTAACCTCAGGGAAAGTCAGCTATCAAGGAAAACAAATAGGGGATCAGATCTTAAGCTAGAGTTTCTATCTTGTTACTATCTATCTTAAGGTCTATTCCTACTATCTTATATCTAAAACTTGGGCTCTGATACCAACTTAAACTGTCACGCCCCGAAGGGTACCCTAAACGTGGCAGTCCGCCGCATACAATATTAAAGCTAATGAATGACAACCGTAGTCATGCAGGAGCTTCGATATTATATGCAAGGCGTGCTTCCAAGATAGTAGGAGACTCTTAGGGGTGTTACGTTTAAATAGATAGCAAGAATAAGCATAGATAATCATAAGTTCTTCATTTCAACATACAAAAGTACATCTTCTTAGGGGCATTCCCCCGTCTTAAGGTCTTTGATCAACAATACTTTTCATCAAAATAAACATATCTACTACATAAGTCTACTATAGAGATTTTTCCTAGAAGTCTATGTTCAAAACTAAAAATACATAAACTTCCTCCAAAAACTCCTAGTAGCGTATACTCGTACCTGGCATACAGGGCTCCTCGGGGCCAACCAGAGATAATCATACTGTAATGGAAAACTATAAGGGTATAAGCATGACTAGCTTAGTGAGATAATTCCAACTATAAGACATTTCCCAAATTCAGCCAAGTATTTTAATCAAAACATATGAAAATGCATCATCCATATGAACATGTAAGATACACATGATTAACCGGAAATCAAGTGTAGCATGGATTTAACGCCCTCCATGACAAGGGTTGGGTGGTTACAGGCCCATACGACCATCAATAATAGCAGATTTACCGGCTCCTGCTTGCCATGTAGACTTTCCGGCTCCTACTAGCCATCACGTAGACTTACCGGCTCCTACCAGCCACCACTACTCTTTCCTCGTTTCCCCACACGAAGAAAAGTAGTGAACAAATGTAATTCATGTGTATGATATGCATGAGTAATTTCAAGTTATCATTTGGCCATATAAGTTGAATTCATATTAAAAGTGATCAACCATAATTTCATCATATCAATACATAAATCACACTTTATTTAGCACTTCGTATTTCGATATTCTTAACCTTCGTTCAACAATTATTTCATAACAAAGGTTCATTTATATTTTTCCTAGTTTTCTAATGCTACTAACTACAAGCACAAACAAGGAAATGAACTTAGGAAAAGAATTAACTCACTCCATATCGGTGGATCTAATCGTAGTAGTCCTCCGGATAGATGATCTCGGGTCCCTCGTCACCTAGACAAGATGAAATACCCAAAATAAGTCTCTCATAAGACTTCTATTCTTGAAGATTCTAATCTTTTCTTAAAATCGCGGTAAAATCGTATAAGGGGAAATTCCAACTTAAAATGGCCATAACTTGCTCATTTTAGCTCGGAATTTCGCGTATAATATACCGTTTTCTACCTACTCGGAAAGATCTACGCATTTCTAAACTTATTTTCATGAAACTAGGTCGTTTGGGTTCCGAAAAGACAGCGGCCAGATTCGCCACGAATTTATAAACTTGTTTTCCTTCTTTGCAAACAAAGCTCATTTGAAGAGATAAATATTTCAAATATTTTGTAAACTTTTTGAAAGGTATATACATATACGTATTGACTCATAACAAATGTATGAAGTAAATGAAGTTGTCTCAACTTTGAAAAGTAAGGTCAACTTTGAAAAGTAAGGTGTTAAAAGACTTTTGAACTTGAGATTCTATTGATTATTTTATTTTTCTTTTGAAAGATCTTGAGTTATTGAGATAAATATTCTTTTTCTAAATGTAACCTCTTGTAATTTCTTTAAATTCCTAAGGTGTGGTTTTAGTTTCAAAACTTGGTTTTAAAGAGTAATAAAACGACAATTTTGTTTCTTGTAATGTAAAAGGATATTTCTTAATGAAAAATAAGTTTTCACAAAACCATTTGTTTATGAAAGAAATCATTTTCAAGTATGCTCTTGATTTTTCCAAGAAAATCTATTTCCTTCATTTATCTAAAATGAACCTTTAGTTTACTTCTTTAAATTTTTGTTGAGACAAAAGCATTATTTTCATGCATGAATATGAACCATAAGCTTATGAAAATATGAAAAGAACATAATATTTTAAAAGAAAAGCATATCAAGTATTGGGACCTTAGCTTCATCAAGGTACCCCGGGACTAAGAAAAGACTAGTCCCGAAAAAGAAGAAAGGATTGTTTTGACTTGATGAGGACAAGTCTAAGACTAGAATGACTAGTCTTAAAATCAACTTAAAATTAAATAAATTGCTGAAAGGTAAATAAATTGCAAGGCTATGAGCTTATATGCTCTAAATAGTATATATAGCTATTAGGATATATTAGATAGAAATAAACATAAAGGAATTATGGAGAAACATAAAGGAACATAATAGAAACATAAATGATCATGGAGGAATTTTGATTATGAACAAAAACAAAGCATGAACCTAATGTTGCTTTCTTAACCTTCATGGTTTTAGAAAACACACACTAAGCTCATACTAAGTAAATGAACATGAAGAAATCTTGAGAAATTTCTTACCTAAAGAAGCTAAACTTAAGAGGACTTTCTTGAAGAACTCTTGAGAGGATTTGGAGAGAAATTTTAGTATAGTAACTTTAGAGATGAAGAAGTGTGAAAGAAGTGAAGGTATGAAGGGGTATTTATAGGAAAATGGGGGAGATAATTTGTGTTATTAAAATAAATGAAAACAAAACAATTTGTGGGCATCAAGAGGGGGGCCGGCGCCAAACATGCATGGGGAAGGAGAGAAAAATTAATTTTTTTGTCTTTTGATTAATTAAAGTAAGAAAGGAAAGATGTGAAATTGTATTGGAAATGAAAATGTGTAAGAAATAGGTGTATGGCTTGTAAGAATAGGTTGTAAGAAAAAGTAGAGATAGATGAATAGTGTAGAATAGTAGAAAATAGTGTAATGTAAAAGTAGACATGACAATTAAATACCGGTAGTAAGAAAGTACGCGTATAAAAGCGATATCTGATATTTTTAGTTATCGAAAAATTACGAAATTGATATTTTTGGAAATCTTATATTTTTACGAGTCTAATGGTATATTTGGAATAATTTTCCTATTCCGGGCTTCCGGGCACGTCTTTTAAGAATCATGTTCGATCGGGTTCAAAGGACACTCGAAATTCTTCAATCTGATATTTTTACGCAACCTATGGCTATTACGAATTATTAGGACAAACTTTTCCAACTTCGTTTTCTAGGGCTAGAGAAAACGGTAATGCCGGAGTTTAAGCGGTCACGATATACTATGGTTTTGGTTGACTTAAGAGTCCGTTTGACTCTCGATTAGGGTTTGGGTTTCGAATTTGGAACCGAAAATTCGGGAACTTACATGGTGTATAAACTGTAGTGCGTTGATGAAGAATGCCAAGTTTAATAAACAAGGATTGAGACTCATGAGAAATAAACTCAGATACGTTATCTGTACAAACATGCTTTGGTGTCACATTGAAATGATTATGTACATAAGAAAAATATTCTGCTAAAATTGTAGGAACCTGAAACTTATTATTTAGCCGATAAGTCCAAGTACAACGACTAAAATCATGTAAGATAGTAAGGAAGTAGTTGAATCAATTAAAGAAGTAACCTTATTGGTCCCCAAAGATCAATGTGTAACAAATGGAAAGCAAAAGGAGAATGTGTTGTACTAGAAGGAAAGGGCAAGCAATGCATCTTGCTTAGTTACAAACCTCACAAAGAAATGTGACATGTCAAAAGATTTACAAAAATACAAGTGAAAGTTTAGAAATTGAAGAATGACCCCTTGCATGAAGTAAATGCACAAGGCCATTTTTTTTACATGAATAACTAGTACTACTAGAATATCGAAACTTGCAGTAACAACAAGAGCTGACTAAAGAACATACAATCTAAGATTTTCTTAGCCTTTGCAACAATGGCTTTAGTCGTCTGATCTTGACAAACACATGAATGGTCATTTAGTAAGATAACCAAATTATTGTGTTTAAGAACTTTACTCAATGAAAGTAAATTGTGTGTAAAGCTTAGAATAAAGAAAACATTGTGAAGGATAAGGTTTGGCTTGAGTTGAATGTCCAGTTATATCAACTGACTTCATTGTTCCATCGGGTAACTTGACCATTATAGGATTCGGCAAGGTTGTTTGATGAAGTAATAGTGAGGGAAAAGGTGTCATGTGATCCGTAGCACCTATATCAACTATCTAAAAACAAGTTTATCATTCATAGTATGCATTGAAAACCACTCCTTCATAGCTTCTTTGTTCATTCTTTTGCTTCAAAAGCTTCAACACTTCATGACACATATTTTGCAACAAGTTTGTTTTAGCAACAGTTTCGGCACTCAATCAACAATCCCCAATGGAATCAAAAGGAATATCTACCACAGCATATCTTGATCTACTTTAGTAGCATAGGAAATTTTCTTTACTTTTCTTGACATTCCTTTTTTTCCTTTGTACCATTTCTGATATCCAATAAGCTGGAAGCAGTTTATATAAGTGTCCAACATTTCCATAATTTTTGCAAACCATTTTACCTTTGATTCTCTTCTTTTTAGTATTATGTTTAGTTGCATCTGTAAACACTGCAAAAGCCATAGTCTCAAAGCTTCCTACACTTGTTCTTTCCTTCTATTTTTCAATTTGTTGTACTGGATAAAAACCATGACTAACAGTAGGAAGTGGCTCCATAGATAACAATTGATTCCTCACATTTTCATACAAATCCCCTAAGCCCATGAGGAACTACATTAATTGAGTGTGAGATTCAAAATCCAGAACTCTTTCTCTCAGATTGCATGTGTAGTACTCCATCCTACCACAATTACAAATAGGATACATGTACAAAGATTGCAAATTCATCCCACAACCTCTTTAGCTTATTATAAAAAGAACTGATACTCAAATTTCCTTGTTTTAAATTGCATATTGCCTATTGAATCTGATAAACCAAAGGTCCATTGGACTGACCATACTGTTCAAGAATTTCATTCCATAAACCTAAAGAGGACTATGCATATAAGAAGTTCTAAGACAAATCACTACTCATTGATTTCAAAATCCAACATCTCACCATGTTATCACATTTAATCCATTTTACAAAATCAGGTGAGTTATTGTTAGGTTTATGTAAAGAATCATCAATAAACCCTAATTTTAACTTCGTACCTAACGCCATTTTGATCGAACGATGCCAAGCAAAGAAATTCAAACCATTGAATATATATTTCCTAAACACAATAAAGGATTGAAGACACTAGAATCATTTCGCATCAAATTTGTAGAATTTGCCATGACCGGAGCAAGAAAGAAACTAAAAAAACACTTACAGAAAAATTGAAAAAATCACATTGTAACCTGTTTTGATACCATGTAGAGAGAGCAGATCTAAAACTGTTGTTCAGTCTCGATGAACATATTTAGAGATACGAAAAAAAGAGAGGAAATATCGGAGATAGAAAAAGAAAAGAAACTCAACTGTTACTCTCTATTATTGAGACAAACTATTTATATGGTCTTGGTCTATACAGGTCACAAGCTAGCTGGCTACTAGATAAAACATAACTAAAACAGAAACCGATTAACAAAAGAGAACTAGATTAGATAAAAATAAATATAGCAAATATAACATTTATCTCAACAAGATTTGATCCATTATGGTTCAATCAAATATCATCATATTACAAAATTCCATATGAAGTGTGTTGAGTTTATCTTCTAAGGTTTTGCGGGAAATCAGCTCATAAGTTTGGGAATAAATGAGAGTTGTTAGTGTGTTGAGTTTGTGCATGATATTTCCTATTGCTTGTTTAGGAGCATATGGCTGATACAATTGCTTGTGTTCAACTTCTTCCTCGTCATGTCATCAAATTTAGCTGATCGGCCAGCACTTTCCATTAGGTCTATTTTTAAATTTAAAGTCAGTTGATTTTTATTTTGTATACTCTGTGTGGGCTTTGGGTCTAACTCATATGGGCCTGTAATAAATAAAAAGAAAACCTTAAATATATTATATATATTAGAAGAAAGAAAAAAAAAAAGCATGTCAATGAATAAAAGCTGTCGTGGACGAGGTGAACGAAGATAGAACCTTGTTTTTGAGAAAAACAAAAATCCTCAGTTGACCTACAAAGTTCATGTCAGGGATCGCTTTATCGTTATCGTTTTCCGACAATTTTGAATCCAAAAGCAAAATTAATACCAATGGATCAACTTTTGATTCACAATTGGATGGTCAATTAAATCCCGATTGTGACGAAATTTCTTTTATTGAATTCATAGCATGGAGTACTACAAGGTGGTTATTTCCGTTTATTATTAATCCTTCTTAGTTGTCCAAATTGAATAGGCATTTTCACATTTTGGCGAATTAAGCAGTTTTGTCATTTTATCGATATCCATTGTTTTAGTGAAGAATTAGTTATTGTAATCCCATTATTGTTTTTATAGTAGCAGTTCTTATGCTATGCTCCCATGGTTTTTTCCTAATTGGGGTTTTCAATGTTAAATCCTTGTGTTTTTGTTATTTTATATTCAGTTACTTATATTGGTGATCGCTATAGGCAAGAGGAAAAATTATTTTATCGTTATAGGACATTATTTTTTCCTAATTGTTATCGGAGTAGGGTTTAAAAAAAAATTATTTCTTGTGTTGCAAGCATGGCGGAATCATCAAGTACCATGATAAAGTTTAAAGTCTTCAATCATTCAATATGGAAGTCGATGATGGAAGATCTTTCATATTGTAAGATGAAGATTGGACAATCTACATAGAAAAGCTTCGGATATATCCAGCAATGGGTTGATCATAGTGTGTATCATCATATTCATCAGGAAACTAGAGTAGATGCTTTATGGAAGAATTGGAGTCCATGTATGAGAACAAGCTAACCTTGAATACAACCTCATTAATTCGGAGAGTGGTGAATTTGAAGAATAAGATGGATCCAATATGACAAGAGCGCTTGAATATTTCAAGCCTTGTGAATCAGCTATCTACTATGAAACTTGTGCTTGATAATGAGATACAACACTTTTGTTATTGATTCACTACCTGATAGTTGGGAGACACATATGGTGTCAATATGTAAATTCTGCTCCAAAAGAAAACTTACAATTACAATGGTAAAAGATAGTTTGATGAATGAAAACCCAGAAGAAAAGAACTTTGTGCAAGTGATAACACTCGAGCACTATTATTGACAAATAGAAGGACATGGCAGAAGTTGGACTAGAGGCTCATATGATAATTCTGATATGCCTAACAAATCTAGGGGAAGATCGAAATCAAGAAGAAGAAATATTAAGTATTATCATTATGACAAGCCAGGACATCTGAAACGAGAATGTAGAATATAAAAGAGAGTAGGTGAAAGGTAAAAGTGATGAAAAAGGTGATAAATTGACTAATGCAACAGGAGATGATAAGATTGTTTCCTAAGATGATGACTGTGTTAGTCTCGCATGTCACAATAATGACTGGGTTATTGATTCAATTGCCTCCTTTCATGTGACATCACATGGTGAATTCTTCTCAACCTACAGTGCTCGTGATTATGGCAATATCAAAATGGGAAACGATGGTACTTCTAAAATTGTTAGCATTGGAAATATTATTTTGAAGACTAATACTAGTTGGAGACTCATCCTTAAAGATGTTTGACATGTTCTAGATGTTTCCCTAAACCTGATATCTGTAGGAAAATTAGATGATGAGGGATATGGTAGCAATTTTGATGAAGGTAAAATAATACCCTTTACTTAATGTCAGCAAAACTAAATAAAGGAGAGGTGAACATGATTGATAAGTCATTAATGGAGCTTTAACACAAACGGTTGGTCACATGAGTGAAAAGGGATTACAAATACTTGCCAAGAAGCAACTTCTACCTGATGTGAAAGGGACGCCTCTGAAAACCTGCATTGGCTGTCTTGCTAAAAATAAATATAGAGTTGCATTTCATAGAAATCCACCTTATAGGAGATCTCTTATACTTGATCTAGTTTATAGAAATGCATGTTACATGAAAGATAGAACATTAGGTGGTGTTCTTTATTTTCTAACATTTATTGATGATCACTCTAAAAGGTTATGGACCTTTGCTTTCAAATTCAAAGATGAAGTTTTGGACGTGTTTAAGAAATTTCATTTTATAGTGGAGAGAGACATAGGAAAATAGTTGAAATGTGTCAGAGTATATAATGGTGATGAATATAGAGGCCCTTTTGAAGAATATTGTAGAGTCCATGGAATTAAACTTGAGAAGACAGTTTCAAAGACCCTATAGCAAAACAACATTGTAGAAATGATGAATCGCGCTATCATAGAGAGAGTAAAGTGCATGTTATCTCATGACAAGCTACTTAAACCATTCTAAGGAGAAGCTATGAGGGCAGTAGTTGATTCGATCAACTTATTTCCCTCTTATGTTGTGGATAGTGATATCCCAGAGAGAGTATGAACAGGTACAAGCATATTATATGATCACTTACAAGTGTTTGGTTGTAGAGCATTTATACATATTCCCAAGGATGAAAGAGTGAAACTTGATGCAAATTTAAAGCAATGTATTTTTCTGGGTTATGTCTACACAAGCTGTTCTCGTGGTCGTGTAGCCTTCAAAAACAAAGTACGCTGGCAAATTTGGATCCAAAGTCGTCGACCTTTAGCCAGCTAGCATCCTATGCCATTATCAAAGCTGCCGGCCTATGATCGGCCTTTCTTCTATTGGATAGACTTCATTATTTTCTCTATAAAATATATTGCATTGTTATTTTAGGATCTTATCATATCTTATCTCATCATATCCTTATTCCTAGAAACCCTAGAGAGAAAATTAAGAGCGTCAAGAGGAGAAGTTTCAGGGCTTCATTGAAGATCACAAAACTTTGTAAAAGGGAGTTGTTTTACATCATGTTTGCATTCTACTCCTCTAGATTTCATGTTATGATTATAAAATCCATGGATGAATAGATTTCTTTACCGTAAGTCTTGTGAAACCCTAAATCTATGTGCTAACTTTGTCTGATTAATGAAAGTTTATGTTCTTGAGTCTCTTCATGCATTCATTATTGTTCTTGTGATTAATTTGTGGCAAGAACTGATTGCATGATTGATTTATTTTAGATAAAAAGAGATTTTATCTAAAAGGATAGATCTACATGAATAGAGAGGTTTGCATGTGGATCTAGACATAGACTACTTGAACTTCTTGCATAAAGATTGAATCTTCGTTAAGAATCTTGAATAATAATGCAATTCTATATGCAATTGATGATGAAAGACATTTCCATTTATCATGTAGGTTAGGAAGTTAATGAATTTAGGAATTCCTGTTGTTCAAGATATAAACAATTCATTAATTAATCTTTTATTATGAGAAATTAGGGGTTAGGGTGGATCAAGATAAGGGGTATTGTTTTATGATTGTGTTATTTTGAGAAGACACATAATTAACTACTAGGTTCGTTAGTTGGATAAATAGTAGCTATAACATCATCTCAATTATTAGGTTGAATAGTAGAGAAATAGTAATATTAATACTTGATATCCACATTTTAAAGGATGACACCCGTAGTAATTCTAGTCTGTAATCGATAGGTGCACTACCTTAAAGCTTGTCATAGAATTTCTACTGGGTTTTATTATTTATAATTTGGTATGACTGATATGCTCACATCAAGATTTTAGCACCGTTGCCGGATCTGGCAAGTCAATACTAGGAAAAGCTTCAGCATCTACTCCTTTAACCATTTTTTTTTTTTTTACTTTTTAGGGTAATTCGTGTTGATTGAATGTGTTCTTAAGTTTTCATGATTATGTTAACTATGAATTGTACATGATTTATGTTTGTATTAGGTGATCATGACTACTATGAATGCCCTAATCCATATTATCATCCTTGTAACTCATGTTATACAAATGCATTATCCCCTATTGCTTCTTATCAAGAATTTCCAGACACTAAACTTATGACTCTTAATAATATGATTTGTAGGGAGTATGGTGGTAGACATTGCACCTTTGAATGTCAAAGTGAGAGACCTGTCTCACATTTTTCTCAACACTCATATTACAACCATACTCCAATCACATCAACCACATCATTTTCCTCCTTAAGCCATACTGATGAAGATCCCTAAGAAAAATCTATGTTGGAATGGATCATCAAGATAAGATATGACAAGTTAGACTCATTTGTTGAGATGCAAGCGCTTTTTGAATCGGACTCATGGCAATCTTGTGCTCCTATTATTTACAAACTCATAAGCTTAGAAAATTGATCACTCTTCTAGGACTATCTTGAGAGTGGGTATCTGGTTAGATATGAGAGAGTAAATAAGGAGATGATTACAAGTCCCTTTAATGCATCAAGAGAAAATGATCTAGATATATAACTTGAGGAGACAATAAAAGTGAGGGATGAGTTGTGGAGAAGGAAAATGAATTTATAGATCATAGGTTAGATCTGAGCAATCATGAAGATGAGTTAAATCTACTAAGGAAAAGGATGCATGTGAGGAGACTAAGGTGTTACATCATAATCCTTTCCCTAGTACTCTAATCTTGAAGAATATAAATCTAGAGGATAGTCCTTAAGTTACCCCAAAAGAAGAGATGTTTAGAGAGATTGAATATGAGATGGAAATTGAGAATATCTATTTCTCTCCATTTGTTGAGTTGATTGGGTGTTTGGGAGTTGATGAACCTCATGAGCTGTATTTGGAGCCTAAAGGTTATATCATAGAGTTTGAGCCAATACCGATTTATAAATTTGCTTCCTATCCAAAGCCCATATTTGAGAACAAGGGATTGAATTTAAAAGGATTGGAATAAGAATGAGAAAGGAATTCCCTCTATTGACTTTAGAAATATGGGAGTAGGGCTGCCGACATATGTCTTAACTGCTGAAATTCCAATTTGTGCTCTATAAGTTTGTGTCGATAGATCTGATATTATTAAAAAAAAAAAATTCAAAACCCTAGAAAAAGAGGGAGGATTGTATAGAGATGAGTAACTAAGTTCATATTTCTAGTCAAAGGATTGTTATGAGATTTGGTTCTTCAGAATTGTGAGACTTAATTGAATAATTTGTTATGTTCTTTGCAATTAGGAATTTGTATATCTTCTAATCTTTTTAAATTTGTTATCTTGTTTATTTGATGCAAATTAGGATCCGTTTGTTTAGCTAGCGAGGTAATTTTTGTCAATTAGAATATTGAATTCGTAATTGTTTGATTGTTCTAATCTGAGTGACATAATAACATGATTGATTATGAGATAGATAATTGATTTGTATTATAAAGATATATAATTTGGTCTAAATAGATCATGCTTTTGATTTCTTTGCCTGAATTGGCAACCTCTCTTGTTATTCATAATATTGATAGATTACACCTTAAGAGCTTGTTTAAGGTTGTTTAATTGATAAGGGAAATAATCAAAGAGCCTACTTTGATCATCGAAAAAATAAGGAGAAATTGGTTGTTAGAGCTTGTTAATAACTATAATCAAATTTTCCAAGATTAAAAACATAAATATTTGCATCAATGATCAATTTTATGAACTGAACTGCAATGACACCTTTGGTTTAGAACTCCTTGACATTGAATCAAACTTTGAATTTTGTTTGTTTACTTTTGATATAATTAGTTTTCTTATTTTCTTTGATTTCACAAAAGCCCCCTTTCTTCTCTTCTTCATCTAATATATAATAGAAATAGATTTTACCGATCCCCGACCTTACTCATTACTATATACAATTCTTTAGAGTTGGAAAATATATTTGTTGGATTCAACACCCATCAAATTTTTCTTTGATCACACAAATATTTGCATCAATGATCAATTTTGTGAATTGAATTGTAATGACGCCTTTGGTTAGGAACTCCTTGACATTAAATCAATCTTTAAATTCTGTTTGTTTGCTTTTGATATAATTAGTTTTCTTATTTTCTTTGATTTCACAAAAGCCGCCCTTTTCTTCTCTTCTTCATCTAATCTATAATAGAAATAGATTTTACCAATCCCTGAGGATCAACCTTACTCATTGTTATATACAAATCTTTATAGTAGAAAAATATATTTGTTGGATCGGCCCATCAAATATATTTGTAGGAACTCCTCAACACTTACATTACGACCATACTCTAGTCAAATTGACCACATCATTTTCCTCCTTGAGCCATACTGATGAAGATCCCTAAGAAAAATCTATGTTAGAATGGATCATTAAGACAAGATATGACAAGTTAAACTCATTTGTTAAGATGATGCAAGCACTTTTTGAATCAAACTCATGACAACCTTATGCGCCTATTATTGACAAACTCATAAGCTTAGAAGAATTGATCACTCTTCTAGGATCATCTCAAAAGTGGGTATCTAGGTTAGATATGAGGGAGTAAATAAGGAGATGATTACAAGTCCCTTCAATGCATCAAGAGAAAATGATCCATATATATAACTTGAGGAGAGAATAAATGTGAGGAATGAGTTAGTAGAGAAGGAAAATGAATTTATACATCATAGGTTAAATTTGACCAATCATGAAGATGAGTTAGACTCTACTAAGGAAAAGGATGAATGTAAGGAGTCTAAGGTGTCATATCCTAATCCTTTCCCTAGTACTCTAATCATGAAGAACTCAAAGCTAGAGGACATTCCTCAAGCAACCCCAAAAAGAAGAGTTGTTTAGAGAGACTGAACATGAGATGGAATTGAGAACATCCATTTCTCTCCATTTGTCGAGTTGATTGGGTGTTTGGGAGTTGATGAAGCTCATGAGGTGTATTTGGAGCCTATAGGTTATATCATAGAGTTTGAGCTAATATCGATTTATAAATTTGCTCCCTATCAAAAGCCTATGATATTTGAGAACAAGGGAATTGAATTAAAAAGAATTGGAATAGGAATGAGAAAGGAATTCCCTTTGTTGACTTTAAAAATATGGGAGTGGGACACATTCCCATAAGATCCAGGTGGATATGTTAACACCAAATGTCGAGCTAATGACGTTAAAAAAGTGTGCTTCTTGGACATAATTAATAATTAACCTAAGTAATTTAAGTCCCTTTTGTATTATTTTATTTTTACTACATTAAGTGTCTATTTTTCTATCAAAATTTCAGGTTTTGGTGGTGTTTATGCCTTGTTGATGGGATTGAGAGTTTGATCTTAAGTGTTGGGAAGCACTGATACCAAGACCTTAGAAGCATAAACTTCTCTTCATGGGTTCACAAGTAAATTGATTATGATGCTGCACTTTATCCTCATGTGTCTGGTTGTAGCTGCTTTTTGATGCAATTTTTGGAAAACCAAGGAAGTCTTTGTTCCTTTTCTTTTTATTTTCTTTCTTTTTGTTCCTTCTTGTGTTTATCTACTTTAGTAGACATTGAGGATAATGTCCCATTCTAAGTGTGGGGAAGTGATAATGTAGAAAGATTAAATTAAGTGGTCTTGTTTTGTGCTTTAATGAATTATGCATTGGTATTAAAAAATCCCCTACCTATGTGATATGATTGTGAAGAATTTTGAAAATCCTAAAATTATACTCAATGAGTTTTTAGTTAATTTTAGATTCAAGAATTTAAAGCAATTTTGTTTTTACTCACTTACTTTGTAGTTGGCATACCTAGTTAAAATTGTATGATGAAATCTAGGTAAGGCAAACCTACTTGCTATTTAATGGTGGAATTTAGAGTTTAGAAGTGGATCAATGTCCTTATTAAAAGTTAATTGGTTATGTTTCTAAGCTTATTGGATTGTATATTTTCTTTCCAAAAATTTTTAAAGCTCATTTAATCTCTAGTGAAAGGGCAAATGAAATCATTCACTTGGTAATTCTTCTTACAATAATCTCTTTGAAAATCATTTAATTAGTTGATGTGCTTAACTGATAATATAAAAGCTTAGTTAATATGGGTAGGCTTTGGTCCCTTAGAAAGTGAAGTCTAACCCCATTACTAATAAAAGTTGAAAGAGAGGGGGGGGGGGGGTGTGGTGGTAGGGAACAGGGAAAGGGAAGGAAGAGCTTAAAAGAAGCAGGAAAAACCCGTCCAAAAATTAATAACAAGGACCCCAAAATTATCATAAAAAAGAACTATAAACTAAAGTACATACTGATGATAAACCTTGCATCATAACATTTGCATAAAATAGAGAATGAAATGGCATCCACATTCAAGTGATATGTACCCATAAAAAGCCTATCTTTGAAAAGGCTACAATAATGCTTACCATAACTTCTTTTGATTAGCTAATTTCAAAGCTATCCTAGAAAAGATGATTCCTGTACGCACGTTTAAAAGTAATCATACAAGACAATTTAAGAAACCCATAGAAATTGTTAATAAACAAGACGGATTGTTTCAAATTGGCTTCATTCAAGCAAAAAGTTTTTGACCTTGAGACTTATACCCCTGTGTCATGAGATGAACAAAGCAAGAATACAATACAAGGATGTTTAAAAAAATCCTGAATAAGCTCACCTGTAATCTTGTCCAGGTAGTCATAACTTTTTATCAAATTTTAGTGACAAGATCATTTTGAAGAGTTATTGTAAAAATTTTCTAATTTGTATAAGTGGGGCAGTACAAAGAAAGCCTAGGTTACCAAAAATAAGTCAATATTGTTGGCAAGGTGCACAGACATGTAATGCCAAACATTTAATATCCCTGAACCCTGTAAAATGAAGAAGTGGACAAAATTAAAAACAAAAAATAGATAGAAGCTTAATAAAATTGTTTACTATTCAAAAAAATAAATCTCCTACTAATAATAAGTTATTATATAGTCAATAGAAGAACAACCATAATTTATGCCAGGTACACCATACCTCATCCTTTTATCCACAAGTGCTTTAGCTAAAGCATTCACTTCAACAACTTTCTATGCTACAAAAGCCATGTAAGCCCTGAAAAATTTTAGTAAATAATTCTAAGGTGAACTTCGAAAATAAACCCTAAAAGCACTCCAAATTAAAACCAAATTTCAACTAGTCAAAAAACATGAGCGAATCTAGAAATTTCCAAATCTTGAGAAACAATTAAAATCCTTAAAAACAAAATAAGAACTCATCATACTTCAATTCCAAAATCACTACGTACGATAAATTCCATACGTAACTCTGACTTATAAAATCAGGTAATATAGAACCCAAAAACAAATTATTAAAAAGTAAATAACGATTAAATTTTGGAAATGAAACCCAATTAAAAAATTCCAAAAATGTTAAAAGATATTAAATACTTACAAAATAAAATTTAAGATAAATTTCTCAAATAAAATATGTTGTATAACCATAAAATATCAGTTTCCAAATTGGCAAGGGTCTAACCTGGAAAAATCACCCGGAAACTCTAACCGGAATACAATAGCTTAAATCCGGCAATCTAGCGCCCTTAACCCTAGAGGCTGAGGTGCAGTTTAAATACGTAGAATAGCTCGTAGTAATATAAGTTTATTAAAAATATTATATTGGTAAATTTTTGACCAATTTCGAACCCGTTCGGATACATAATTTGAAAAGCGTGTCCCGAGGCTCGAGATATCAAAAATATACCATTAGTACCGTTAGACTCGTAATTTCATAAGATTTCCAAATATATCAGTTATATAATTTTTCGGGTTATAAAAGTTACAGTTATAACATTTTTATCGTATTTTCATTACTACCAGTAATTAATTAGTCTTTTGCACTATTCACTTTTATTTCATTACACAATTTTATTATTCTTATAAACCCTCATATTTTTATATAAATATTTTATATATTATAGAAAATTTTGTTTTTCCCAAAATTTAGTTCGTTTCGGGTCTTTACGGACTAGATTCTGTTCAAGACCTGATACTAAAAATAAAATAAATTAATTTAATAATTGGAAAATATTTGAAAAATATTTATATTTTCATAAAATATTTTTTAGAATTTTTTGGGTTATAAAAATATCATTTATACCCGATATTCGCGTATTTTGATCATACCGGTAACATATTTGTTAAAATACTAAAATAATTCAAATAATTATTTAATTTTAATTATGAAAAATCTGCTACAAATATTTGGAATAAATTTCTAATTTTATTTTATTTTATTAAGAAAGTACTCTTATAACCCATACTTTCAAGTACACCTTTCACATCACTTCTTTTTCACTTCAATCTTTTACACTTCATTATATCAATTCATGGAAGATTTTGACTCCTTTATGGCTTCCATTGTCCTTTAATTTACTCCTATTTTGACTAAATAAATATATTCTACTCCTTCTTAAAGAAGCTACATTATACATTTCTCCCCCCACCACCCCCCCCCCCAACCCCCCCCCCCCCCCCAAACACACACAAATTTCTGCCTTGTTTTATTTTTTTTCTTCTTCTTTCATTCATTAATACACTTATTTCTCTCTCTCTTTCATTTACTCATTCTTTCCTTTTTCATTCCTTAACTTTTTCTCTCTCTTTTTCCTCTCTTTTCTTCTTCATTTTTGCTCTTGTTCTTACAAGAATCAAGCTGCCCCAATTCTTTTATTAGCTCCCACACATATTTCTTGAAGATTTTAAGTAAACTTCCTTCTTAAAGCTTCCATAGGTGATATAGGTAAAGTGTAATGAAAGTTTCATGTATCAAATGACCTTCCATAAGCTTAAAAGCTTAGGATGATGATGCCAAAAATGAAACACTCCTCTTCTCTATGATTAATCTCTTGTATCATTATTATTTTCTTGTTTAAAGTAGTTATATTTTGTAGATCTAACTTTTTGTAGCTTTGATTTTCGTTTATGCCATAGATCTTATTATTTGAGTTATTATTTTTGTTATTGCTTATGATTTATGCATATATTCCTCATTCACATGTGTTCATGCATTCAAAACTAGTGTAGTAAATTGGATCTAGTGTTTTGAGTTCATAAAATGCATTAGACTTTGTTTTATGTTCATGGATAACTTGTAGTAGCATGATGATAGTAGGAATGTTTTAGAAAACTCAAGATCTATTTTATTTTCAACAAAAATCATTTTTGAAAATTCGGATGAAAAATGAACCATATTTAGAAAAGTTAGTTTTCAACTTCAAAATGTGTATTTTTCATTTAAAATGAAGGGCTTAGGGTATAGATAACATAAATGAGTGATTTTGATGAGTAAAGTTTAGATCTATGAGTTTATAGTTTACTACCATGGGTTTCTTTTAGATTTATGTTCATATTAAGTATAGATCATGGTTTTGAACTTAAACAAAAATAGTGAAATTCGTATTTTGGCAAGACCCCTATTTAAAAACCACTTTCCAAATGTCAAAATGAAGTTTTTACTTGAAATAATGGAAGCTTAATATATGTATATCATCAAGACTTCTTTTTACAAGAATCAAAGGTGATTTTCAAAAGTTATTTTCAAAATAAAAATCTCATTTCGATTTTGGCCAAGGTATATTTTTAAAACATTTTTCCAACTCAAAAATGAAGTTTTTATTCAAGAAATGGAAGGCTCTTAGGATAGGATATGTAAGGAATGGATTTTCATAAATTTAGATAGATTTTATCAAAAGATATGTTCAAAAATAAATTTTGTAAATTTGGATCCCAACCAAGCCCAATTTTGAAAACATTTTTTAACTTCAAAACAAGACTTTTATTAAAGAATGGAAGCCTTAAGGGATAGGTTTGATTAGGAATGGTTTTTGAAAGACTAAATGAGTTTTACAAAAAAACAAGCTCAAATGAATTCCTCAAAATTCGGATTTGAAAATAACCACAATTTAAATACCTATTTCCAAATGCTAAAATGATAATTTTGATAGGAAAATGTCCTAGGGAATATATATAATAAAGACCAAGTTTTGATAAGATAAGAGAAGTTTATCAAAATAATCCTAGGATAACAAATGGTTTACAAGAATAGGAAACAATGTTTTCATTCTTCAAAAATTTTGTAAAATTCGTACTTAGGTAAACCACCTATTTAAACATCTACTTTCTAACTCCAAAATGAAGATTTTTATTGAAATAATGAAGGTGATGGTTATATAGATCATCAAGTTGAGTTTTGATAAAAGAAAGTATGATTTTACAAGAAGAAAAACTATTTTCTTAAGTCTAGTATAATTCAAAGTTTTGCAAAGTAAAAGTTTTCAAAAAGAATTCTTGGTATTCTATGTATACATATAGGTAGATCATCTCATAACCATCATAACAATAGCTAGTAGGTAACACATATATGCATGATGCATTGTAAAAATAAAGTATAAAAATTGAGTTTATCTAAAATTTGTAAATTCGGAAAAATTCAAAACCATGCCTTAAAAACCCATTTACCAACTCCAAAACTTGTGTTTTATATGAAAAATGAGGAGCTTAAGTCATAGGTATCATCAAGTAATGATTTGATAAATTAAGATGGCATTTGCTAAGAAAAATATATAGAACAATGAGTAGAAATGAAGTAGGAAAAATTTGAATTGTTATCATTTTAGGAAATTCGTAACAATGGAGTAATGGCATAAAAACTCATATTTTCCAAACTCAAATTAGAAGTTTTATCAAAGAAATGTCCTTAGTGGCTAGGTTTGGTGCTTTAATTTTCAAAGTACCAAATGATTTTTACTTAAAGGAATCACCAAAACAATTTCTACAAATTCGGGTTTTGAATCAACCCTACTTGAAAACATGTTTACAAAGTGTAAAATGGAAATTTTTATGTAGAAATGAAGGTCATAAGTAATATATATAATGAAGACTCAATTTTAACAAAAATAATTATATTTTCTTAAGTAATAAATCCAAAACAAATGGAAATGATCAAAGTTAGAAAACTAGATTTTTCATAAGTAGTTGTTATTATGGTCTTGCAAAATAAAAAGTTATAAAATTTCCTTTTAGCAAAAATCATCAAGATCATGCATACATTAAGCTCATCTCATGTCATTCATGTTAGGAAATCACTCATATTGCATGTATAGCTAATTTACATAGTAGGAACATTACAAACATTTACAAAACTATTTTTCAGAAATTGAAATTGTTACTGCCCTAATCTGATCTGACCTTTTTGAAGCTTCAAAGTTTTCAAAACTTAAATATAATATTAGAATTAGATAGATCTTTTGTAGTAGATAGAAATCGATATATAATTTGCGAGATTCCGAGTTAAAATGAACAAGTTATGGCCGTTTTAAGTTGGAATTCTCACTTAGGACGAGAATTAAGAATTTGATAGTTCGTATAAAATCGTTTGATTTAAAATACTTAGTAGAGTATTTCTTTCTTTTTAGGTGATCCCGAAATCGACGATTCTCTACCATCGAATTACTTTTACTAAAAGACCGATGATCCAATGGCCGAGTGAGTTTTCTCCTTATTTTGTTACCTTGATTGTGTTTATAGCTAGTTGCATTAGAATTATAGGAATAAGATAAAAATCGATATGAATGAGGATGAGATATATGATGAGACTATGATGAATGTATGCCAAAGAATACTAAAGCATATCGAAACCATGATTCGATTGGATAACTGCATTGTTCATATTATTTCTGTTTTGTGTATGATATTGGTTGGTCACTCTAAAGAATGTATGAATATTTTGACCTAAGCAAAAATTAAATTGGTCATGCATTACATTGGATATATTGCATTTGGTAGCGTGCTACTCCTATGCAGGTCGATCGGTATGGTCCGTTGATGACTCGTTTTGATAACGAGACCGGTGCCAGAGCTCATTCATGGGAACTAAGGTGCATGGGGATGCATTCCATGGGAGAGCCTAGCCGAGTCGAGTGCTATGAGCCGAGGGCTTGGGGACTAGCAGCGGTCCTGTAGACTTCAATACCATTCCTAACCCAAGATATGGAGGGCGTAAATCCATTCTGTGTGTGGGTTCCGGATACCCATACATAATTGTTTGCTCATGTGTTTGTTCATGCATAGCATATGGTTGATTATAACTTGCTTGTTATGGTACGGAATTAAGGGAATTCTCACTAAGCTAGTGTAGCTTATACCCCAATAGATGTTTGAATGAACAGGTTATCTCAAGAATGCTAAGTGGGGACTAAGATGGTCGAAGTCGAACATGACTTCGGGATTTCGGTAATGAATAAGAATGTTTAAAGTTATCAGCTAGGTTTTTATGATTTGCCTTGTAATAGTTTATGTAGGGAAGTCTGTGGATGAATGTAATTGAAGTTTAATGATTTGTATTTTGAAGTATAGTGATTTGTATCTGCAGTATAGTGAATTGTATTTCCTTTACATTGTTACTCAAGTGTATCAATATAAAATGTATCTCTCCAATGTGTCTCCTCTATGTGTTAGACGCCTTGTACATAGTATGGAAGCCTTCGCATGACTGAGGCGGTCATTCCTAGGCTTTAATATTGTATACGGTGGACTGCCACGTTTAAGATACCCTTCGGGGCGTGACAAGCCAACTAGGGATATATATATAACGTGCATCACTATCCTCAATGGGTAGACTCTTGTTAAGTAGGGTTGCACAAACAAAATCCCTAAGCTTATATACACCATTCTTTACATAAATAGTATCAGGCTTCAAATCTAAATGTGCTATTCCTCTCCCATGGATAAACTGCAATGCTTTGGCAATCTACTCATGTTGATATATTAGGGGAAAAAAAAAACAAATAGAATGATAAAAATAGTATTAGATAAGACTTGCACAAAATAAAGTGAATTGACATGGGAAAAAAAGGTTAAGTGGGGGACAGATATATTGTGTTTGGTCTGTGGCTTCTCAGTTCAATGACAAAAGAGTTTACACTGTATTATCAAAATTGCATGCACATTAACTGAAATTAAGCTAAGTAAAAGCCATCACGAGACTTGCATGAAAAAGAAATTTCCTATAATGCATTAGACAATTTACTACACAGCATGAAATAGGGGATTCATTGCTATAGATGCTAAGATATTACTCTAGTTGATCAAAACAAGGTGGCACCACATTTTAGAAATCCAATATCAACTAATATGCAATAGACTTGGTACACGAGTTTGAAGACATGTACTTTATACAACTCTAAGATACTAATTTGTAAGAGTTGTAACTAACATATGGAGCAAGTTCATCACATTAAATAATAGCACACCTTGTGACCAATATGTTGTGTTAGACATCTAGTTATAAGTGTATTTTTGTGGCCGTGATGCATTGTTTATACATATATATTTTATTTTAGCAAAGAGACTTGATCTATGGTATGAGCTCTACTTTTAATCTTTGTAATGTAAAACCCCAAAATTATAGGAAAAAACATAGTCTCCATCTCTACATCTATTGTAACCCTATCTATCTTGCATCTAAAAAGATGACATGAACTTGATATTTGACATTTTTCATGACTTGTGACCTCCCAAAAGAAGCATGGGTGGAAGGAAGAAACAATTAGTTATAGGGGATTAATATTTTCTATAAATACCTATTCCCTCCAACCAAAATCCACTCATTCACTAACAAGTCAAAAAGGAACTAGCCCTATTTTCATTGCAGATTAAGGACTAACGATAACAACATTCACAAGTAAGCCATATAGCTTTTAAGTAGAAGCCAAGACAAATACCAAAAAGATATAAATAAGGGAAAATATATTACCATAAGCACCATCATCTCTCTCACATGATTAAAAAATGGAGGAATAGATTGTCTTATCTAGTAATTTCTGGAAGTTTTGCTAAATTATATTTACCATCAAATGTTCCACAAGTAGCATAACTTTCAAGATAATTGAAAAAAAAAAGATAAACCTAATAAGGGGCCCTCAGTACTTCAGACATTGAGAATGGATGAGAAGACTTGTTAAGTGCCAAGCCTTAATTATAGAGCTCCATTTGAATGTAAAGTTGCTCATTTTCAAACTACAAAGAATTGTATGCAACGACATTCTCATGGCAACCTACATAGACTCAAATGGTCGAATGATGGGATGCATTAGAAACATAATTATATGAATATATTAAATAGTTACCTAAAGCTACCAAAGCTGGCAGTTCCATCAAAGCTTTTCTCCTACAGCGTAAAAATATAAGCAGGTAGAAGAAGAATAAACGTACATTAGAGACTAAAAATCCAAAATAAGTACCTTTCCTTGTCCTGATGCAAGAGTCTCATGCTTTGCTTCACAGCATACAAACAACCATCAATTCTCTTCAAAACTTTGAACACATGGCTGAAGTTTCTAGCACCTATTTGCTGCCGGAAAAGCAGAGTAAGAAGTAGCACCAAAGAATAGATGCTCCAAGCTACAGGAAAAAAGAAAAACAAAAAGAGTTTCCATTGGTCATAAGTTTGTTATGAAGTAGAAACTTCAATTTCATGGAAATTTGCATGATAATGTGAAAGACCATCTCCTCTAAAGGTATGGGAGAAAAAACCTGCAGACTAGAGATTCATAAGTTAAGTCCAATGGGAAAAATGTATACTTAGGATCTAAAAATTTTCCATTTGGCTATTCTCCATTATTTGGCCGTTCCACTCTAGAGTACTTATCAAATAGAAAAGAAGAAAAATCTTGAGCCATACCTACACATTTTGATTTTTATGGTTGAAAGGATCTATAACTGTATCCACAACATCATTCAAGTATGGATTTTTGATGCAAGGTATTGGCATGATCTGGCAATGTAAAGCCACTGCCTATTGAGACACATAATTGTGAGTTTTTTTCCCATTAAACACTATTTTTTCCATCTTTATTTCATTCTTTTCTAGAACATCCTCTGCAATATCCTCAATTTGTTGATTCCCTAACACATTTGGACTTAAAGGATTTAGCGATATGCGATTTGTTAAAGAAGGGATAATGGTTTAAAATTCCTCTATAGATCAGCTTCAAATTAGAGAAAGTAAAACGTATTTTTGAATAGCCTTATAGTTTGCAGCAAAGAATTTTCACCTTTTCTAAACCTTTTGCACTTGATAGTTTCCTTAGGTGAATTGGGGCTGGAGTTTTCTTATAATAAATACAATAACAGTCTACATCAAGCTATAAGTTGAAAACACTAGCATTCTAAATAATGTTTAGTTACCCCACCTTGTTGTACCCGAAGCTATTGTTTACCGCGGTTGGATTGTCTAGTGTGATATAATCAGGCGTGCTATGTATACAAAACAATGCAAAAATCATTAATGATTGGAATAAAAGGCATTTGGTCCACCGATTCCTTATCCTGAATACGTATCAATAATAAAAATCATTAGATTTTTCGGCATCTAATACAATAAACACATGAGACATGCTTTTGACAGTGGATGAGGAAGTTAAATTGACAAATTCATTGATATCTAGTTCAAGCCTCATCACAAATATGAAGGATTATGTTTAGCTTAAATACTTTAGCACATAAGCAGCACAATCTCTCAAGTAATTTAAATGTCTAGGCTAAGGAAAGAAAAGGCAAATCTTCTCTACTAGAAGCGGGTGTATTTGAAGGAGTTGAATCTTAGCTTATAAGGCCAAATCCAAGCCCTTAGAGGAATTGAGTTCTATTAACAGTAAAGATAAAGCTAATACAATGCAAAATTAAAGAAACAAAATAGTCACACCAACTTTGGAGGAATTGATCTGGGAAGCATTGAACAATAACCTAAAACAAAAGTATTTTCAATTTGCTCCATAAAGCAAATTATGTATTACCAAAAGCTAGAAAACTGCCCTTCGTCTATATTTACACAAAATGACAATATTGAAATAAAATAGCATTCAAACTCAACAAGATGTATGAGGATGTACTGACCTAGAAAATAGATTATCATAAAACACTTAACAAACAGCTAGCACAAATAAGTGAACTTTCCTTGTTCGAAACCATTTAAACAGGCTAAAAATAATTTAAGATGGTCATACCATCGTTAAACTAGAAAGGGCAATCACACCAGAGTTTCACCTAATGAAAAATCACAAATACATCAGTACTAATGTTGTATTCATGAAGAGTGTTAAAGACAGTCCTTAGTAAGTGTCTTCTGTCAAAAATCAATGCCACCATTAATTAAGACAAATGAATCCGAGGTACTTAATCATTGATCATAAAGTTTGTCAAGAAGAACATGACAGCAATAATCATCTCCAGGTTGATAAAAAAAATCAGAATGTCTAGTTATGTTACTTCCCAATTCACTCCAACTACCAAAAATCCGATTGAAGCAATGGTCATACTGGATTGAAAACATCCTGTAGTTCTCTCCTCTAAACAATGAACAGATATAAAAGAAACAGACAATGACACACTAATTTACACAAATACATGCAGCATAACTGACCTTGAAATATCTGAAAAACGGAGTCGCCACGAGCCTTGGAAGAAGTAGGTATAACAGGGGAATTCACAGTCTCATAGTCACAGCAACAGTCCTCAACAATCCTTGTATATTTCCCTACTTTCTATGAACAAAAAAAAAAAATCATATGATCAAAAAGTAGCCTTAAACAAACTAAAATAGCTATAGCATTCTCACCCTGGTATTAACAATTATTTCCTAAAAGGACTTAAAGGAATTACGATGGTCATTTTTTATTCTATGACAAACAAAAAGGCACCATTACCATTATTCAACTAGTTTATTCAAATATTTTATTAATAAATTACATGTTCACGACATACTAACCCTAGATGTTTCTCTTGCTTTCCCAACTGAACATAACCATATCAATCAATTCCTCATATTAAACTATATCTCTAATCAACTACCTTAGTGAGAACCACCTATAAAGATTATAAAGAAATTTAGATACAATCAGTCTATCCACTTAGCTTTCCCAATTGAACACAACCACATCAAACAATTCAACTGTTTAACATTTCAACATAAATCAACAACAAACCAGACTCAATCATTCTCACTCCACCATTTAATTACGTGAATGAGTAATCAAAACTGCTATTTCAACTTTAAAATCAACATAATACACTAAGTAGATTGGATACTAAAACAAGGTAAGATTGTATTACCTCTATTGTTTTGAGAATGGCAGGTGGAAATCCCCTATTTTCATTTTAATATGAATTGTAGTACGTCGTAGTAATGAAGAATCTAAGTAAATCAAGGTATGTCTGTTCTTTACTGGTTCTTGGGTGTTTATGTGCCATGTATTCCCTAGACTTCAGTTCTCTCCATCCAAACATGCCAAGAAAAAGGAGAAAGTCCAATATAGGTGATAAGAAAATGTTTCTAGTCATAACTAAACTAAATTTTTTCCTAGAAAAATCCCTTCTCATAATCTACTCATTGAGCATAGAGTAACAAGCTTAATAGGGCAGCTAATATAGCATGCAAAATAGCCATGTAAAGAAGTTGTAATATCACTGTTACTCACCTTTGGCCTCAAATCAAAGTCCTGCTTATGAAAGCCAAAAACAACATTATGTACTGCAATAAAACAATGCGAAAGATCAGCATTTCAATAGCATTGAATTTGGAAACCAATCACATCTACTAAAATAGCCATGAATTCCTTAATTTACATATTAATGTGTCATTGACATGATATATAATATATATGTATATGTGTACTTGGATAATATAATTAGTGAATATGTTAGACATGCGTTATTTTGTATGTGTATAGTATTATGAAATTAATATTATTGTTTGATATGTATAAATGTGTGTATAGTGTAATGAATATGTGTCTTTTCAAATTAATATGCATGTGTTATGTTTAGAATTTAATCAAATTACTTTTGAATAGCTTAGGATTTGTGACAGAAATTTTACAAACTTTAAGTCCACTTTTTAAGCCTAAATAGAACTCAAATGCATTTGAAATTTACCCAAATTAATCCTAGGACAAATATACCCCTAATGTCAAATTTTGGATGAGAATTGACTTCAATTGGACAAGTTTTGGACTCTTTTTGCAGCCCTATTTTCCCCATACGAATTTTCTTTCTTTTCTTTCTTTCTTTCTTCCTTTTTCTAACTCCAAAATCATAAACCCTGAGTCAAGATTAACTATAAGCTTTTGGATTTAAATAACATTCCAAGCCAAGATTTAGTCATGTAAGTTAAATGCAAACTTTATCTTTTTACTTTATGTTCTATATTGTGTTTGTTTGTAAAGGTTAGATAGAAATGAATTTTATGTCCTAATTGATGTAGGATTGATTTAGTGCTTTGATGGTGGTTTAAACAAGATTATGTGGCTAAAGGAGTGGTAGTTTATATCTTATGAGTGTTGATATGTGAGAATGAATGTTGTGGAAGTGATATGAAGAATTGAGAAGTTGAGGAGTAGATTGAAGTGTGATTAGTGTTTTGATGATTAGAAGTAGAATTCATGTTGTTAAGATAGTGTTAGAATCATATAACAAGCTTTGGAAAGTTTGGATTAAGTTTGGGGAATTTTTGAAACTGAACAAAGTTGTAATAAAACAGGGGAAATCAAAAATATTTTCGTATAGGCTAAAATTTGAACGTACACCGGCATCTAGGGCTTCTACGCCACCTGCTTATAGGCGGTGTTAGAAGCGAACATAATCAAATTTCTTAAAGCCGTTCGAACGCCGCCGGCTTTCACTGGAAAAGTCAGCCAACGTTCTTTTTTTTTCACATTGTACGCCGGCTACTGGGATTCCAAAGCCGTCGGCGTAGAGAGAAAAGCTATAGGTGGATACGCTGCCGGTATGTACCTCTCGGCAAATTTTGGAAATTAGGATTTGCATTCTACACCGGCTCAAAGCTGCCGGCGTAGAATGAAGGCAGTCGAGTTACCCTTGAATGCTGCCAGCGTTAGCAGTGCTGATCTTTAGCTTATTGAACACCGGTTTAAAGCCGCCGGCTTTGAATGCCGGCGTATCCCCTACGCTTTTGAATTTTAAAAACTTTCTTCAAAATTTTCCGAAGTTTGATATATGATCAATTAAGTATTTGTTAAGTGTTCTATGATATAATAGGATGTCTAAATGCTTTATTATGACCTTGTATTAATTTATTTGAATTTCTTTGATTAATTGTATTTTCAACTAGTTAATTAGTGCTTATTTTCAACTAGTTAATTAGTGCTTAAGCTAAGTGTGAAATTTAATATTGATTTAAACAATGATAGATCCTCGCCCAACCAACCCCGTTAATTCCCGAGCTATCTCAGGTAAGCAGTAACTTGCTTGTTTCTTTGTTAGGGTAGGCATCACAGCTAAACTACTTTAAATTAAGAAAACTTATTAATTGATGAGTGTTGCTTGTCCTTGTTTGCCATTGAATCTGGTTCGGAGAGCGGCATCCTGCTCAGATTGGGGGCAGGATACTTTCTTGTTAATGGATAGAATTATTTAGGAGATGTGAGTATCCGAGTTGCTCATATTAACCCCTTGAGCATCGTGATACGTTACTCAGGATCCCTAGTATTACGGGCTACGCCAGAAGGTGGGGCTGCCTAGTCTGTATGAACAGTAGGGACCACTTAGGGAGGCGGACGTAATACTAGATCCTTGTTGTCCAGAGTTTGAATACTCCCGTGTTGTTTTATTAACTAAAGACTTAGCAATAAACCATTGATTTTTGCATAATGCATTAGTCTAAGATTGTGTGATCCACTTCGCATTTTGTATTCGTTACTTATGTATAGGGCCTTTAGCTCATAATTTATCAATTTCAGGTGATGACTTCGATGAGTTCTATACGAGTATAGGGTACGGAATCGACTTTGAAGATTTTCTTGATGGGTTGGAGGATTAGAGATAACCATGGACTCAATGGAACCCTATGAATGTAATAGATTAGATGTGATTCCTTTTGATTGATAATATAATTATAGTGTTAGTTGGGTTGTGTTTTGAAGATTTTGTTAAGGCTTGTAACAAGCCTTTGGATGTAATATGTATATATATATATATATATATATGCACTTAGCTATTTAGAAGTTAAGTTGCTTCCTTTGTAAGATATGTTGATAGTGTAGTAATATAGTTTAGTTTAAGGTTTTGAAAAAAAAAAAAAATCTATGCTTCCCATTGTATATTATCTATATGGAATTAGATAAATAATTTCTCAAACAATTCCTTCAGGTAACCTTACATATAATCTTATAGGTTATATGTGGTTGTGGAACTATTATCACCTATTTCAAATTTAAGAGTGATAACGGGTCCTTACATCTACGGTTTCTCATAAACCCATATAATTCACACCTCTGTTGACTATAAAGTTCATCAGATGGAAAACCTTCTATGTTGTCCACCCGTATTCCGGTACTCTCATCTGAATCCTTATTAATTGAATTTGCATAGAATACATATTTCCTTAATGCACCGCTGCTAGAATCTGGAAGGCATCTAAATCATGTACAAGATAAAAAGGTTTCAGGGACTTCCATTCAAATCACATACTTATTAGTCTATACCTTTAATTGAATAAGCAAACAAAATGTGAACTCAATGAATAGCTAAATTACAAATTAATCACATAAAAATAAAACATATACACTTTTGTTAGAGTCTATAAGATCGATATCAATGTGAACTAGCCTAATCAATCTAGAAGACTCCCATAATTTCATCCTACGAGCTCAAAGTTCTGTACTAATTTCATATCTCTATTACAAGTTGACAGTAACTCCAGGCTCCACTTATTATACGTACAAGCATCCGAAATGCCACAAACCATCTGATCAAATCAGATCAAATTCAATTACCATCAATTACATAACATTCTAATACCAATCACCAACTTTAACACTAACTCAAATTAAAAGAAACATGTAGAAACAAAAATTCATAATTGACATGCGGTTTTGATTTAAACACGATACAAACATATGGAAATACTTAAGTAAATTTTCACAAATATTCATCAAATTTAAATAGTTTTCAGAACTGATCCGAATATTAATGCAAACCTTTCGTGATTGGCAATAGTCGAGATCAGTCCATGACAACTCATCAAAGGGCTTGTTGGAAGGTAAAGAAGGATTCGGAACCAAGGCTGAGATGGATGATGTGAGAACCACGCGTCGCATGCCCGATCACCAAGCAACTTCAAGAACGTTAAGAGTGCCCTACACAGCAGGTCGGATGAGTTCCTTTTCAGGGTCCTTAGGGTCTTCCAGGCTACATGGAGACGCAACGTGGAAGACATGGAGCAACCTTAGACAGCCCTGGAAAGGGCATCGAAGTCAATGAGGCCGGCCTTGAACACCCTGATGGTGGCGGAGTTAGTACCGGGGAGGGAGAAAAGGTGTATGGGCTGGGATCCTGGGTAGATTAAGGCATGGATTGTGGGGTATCCTTCCTCTTGGAGTGTCCTGACCACCCAAGAGCCTATGAAGCCATTGGCTCCAGTCACCATCACTGCTTCTTTCTCTCTCTTCTTCATCTGTTTCTTGCTTGCTTTCTTAGTAGCAGTCTCTCTAGGATTTCTTTTTGCTTAATTATGGATATACGTATAGGTCTAAATCTACTTTTATATATAAAAAGGTTTCGGGGATTTCCATTCAAATCACATACTTATTAGTCCATACCTTTAATTGAATAAGCAAACAAAATGCGAACTCAACGAACTGCTAAATTACAAATTAATCACATAAAAATAAGACATACACACTTTTGTTAGAGTCTATAAGATCGATATCAACGTGAACTAGCCCAATCAATCTAGAAGACTCCCATAATTTCATCCTACGAGCTTAAAGTTCTGTACTAATTTCATATCTCTATTACAAGCGGACAGTACCTCCAGGCTTCACTCATTATACATACAAGCAACTGAAATGCTATAAACCGTCTGATCAAATCAAATCAAATGAAACTAAAATAGAGTGAAAATTGAACAGAACCGAACCAAAACTTGCAAAAAATTTTGTACCATATGCACCTCACACTAGAGCACGGCGCAAATTCATGAATGTAATGAAACAAACTGCCAATTTATCAAAATTCCAAACCCAAATCCAAAGAATCAAATTCATAAACAAATTATTATTCCTACAATTAACACTCTCAGCCAAAACACAACAATCTTTGGTGAATAACAAGTAAAAAGAGAGAGAGAGAGAGAAAGACAAACAAGGGCAATGGAGGCGACGAGGGCGTAAGAGGTGCAAAAGAAGTAAAAGATACCGCTGAGTGAACCTAGTAGATGCTGCTCTAACGAGGGAGTCATGTTGTTTTGTGGAATAGGGGCTAGTAATGGTTCGATTGAAAGGGGATTGGAATGAATGATGTTAAGGTTTGGATTTAGGGATTTCATTAACAGATGCCATTGGTGGCTATTGATGGTGTTGTAAGACCGAGAAACAAAGTAAGGGAAGTAGTGAGCAGCTCTTGCAGTAGCCATTTCAATGTTGATGGGAAGCTTGTTGGTTGTCTAGCTTGGGTAGTCCAATCGTGAGGAAGGATGAAGGAAAAGGAGGAGAAGTGAATAAAAAGGAGAGGGAAGAAAAGGACAAAGTAAGGGTAGCCTAATTTGGGATGGAAGCATGCAGTGGTGGATTGAGCTTAGGTTAGGGTTTCATGTCGTTATTTGCTAAAGGGGTGTCTAAATATGTCAAAAAGGCGAAAAGGGAATCGTGAGAGAGTGAAAGCGAACATTATATTTGTTGAAAGCGGGCTCTAATATATCAAAAGGGAGAGAGGGAAATTGTAAAAGAGAGGGGAAGATTATTATTATTATTATTATTATTATTATTATTATTATTATTTTTGTTGTTATTATTATTATACACTACCAAGGTAAGTTCTAATTTTCAAAGTATGATTGGTCACGTTTATATTTAAGAAAAAGTTACAAATTAAATCAAGGGTTTATAAACGTAACTAATCACATATTTTAGTTAACATTTTATAAAAACCTCTAAACCATAATGGAAAGGCGATGTTTGTATAATATGCAGATGTTGCCCTATGTCAAAATTCTTGTAGTGTTGGTAAATTTTTGATTTATTTTGAACCTGTTTGGATACAGACTTTGAAAAGCGTGTTTCGAGGCTTGAGATATCAAAAATATATCATTAATACCGTTAGAATCGTATTTTCATAAGGATTTCAAAAATATAAGTTTTATAATTTTTCGATAACTAAAATTATCTGATTTTCCTATTATATTTGTATTTCATTACTACCGGTAATTAACTGGTCTTTTGTACTATTCACTACTATTCATTACACAATTTTATTATTCTTATAAACTCTTATATTTTTAGATAAATATTTTATATATCATAGAAAATTCAATTTTCCCAAATTTAGTTTGTTTCGGGTTTTTACGGGATCAGTTTCTGTTTAAGACCCAATACTAAAAATAAAATAAATTAATTCAATAATTGGAAATATTTGAAAAATATTTTCATTTTCATAAAATATTTTCTTATAATTTTTCGGGTTATAAAAATATTATTTATAGCTCATATTCGTGTATTTTGATCATACTGGTAACTTATTTGATAATTCACTAAAATAAATTAATTAATTATCTTATTTTAATAATGAAAAATCTGCTACAAATATTTGGAATGAATTTTCTATTTTTATTTTATTTTATTAAGAAAGTACTTTTACAACCCATAACTTTAAATACACATTTCATACATCACTTTTTTTTCACTTCAATCTTTCTAGACTTTATTCCACACTTCATGGTAGAAATTTTTTGACTTCTTCTGCTGCCTTTTGTCCTTTGAATTACTCTAATTTGATTAAAATAAATCTCTTTCAACCCTTCTTTAAGAAGCAACACTTACACATTAATTACACATTATATTTTCAAGTCAAAAGCTAACTAAATTCTCTCTCTCTCCCTACCAAAATTCACGCCTGCCTTGTAAAGTATTTGCTGCCCATTTATTTATTTTTTTACTTCATTTAATGAGTCTTAAACTCATTTTATCTCTCTCTTTCATTTACACCTTCAACCCTTTACCATTTCTTACACTTTTCTCTCTATTTTTCCTCTCTTTCTCTCTTCTTTTCTCTTGTTCTTACATGAAAACCTTGTTGCCCCTATTTCTTATTTGAGCTCCCACCCAAATTTCTTCAAGATCCTTTGATAAAACTCTTGTCTAAAGCTTCCATAGATGATATAGGTAAAGTATAGTGAGAGTTTCATACATCAAATGACTTTTCATGAGCTTAAAAGCTAAGGATGATGATGCCAAGATGAAACACTCCTCTTATCCATGAGTACTCTTTTGTAATATTATTATTTTCTTGTTAGAAGTAGTTATATTTTGTAGATTTAGCTTTCATGTAACTTTAATCATGTTTATGTTTAGATCTATGAGTTAATAGCTTACTATCATGCATTTCTTTTATATTCATGTTCATATTTTGTGTAGATCTTGGATTTGAACTTGCATGAAAATGGTAAAATTCGTATCTAGGAAACCGATTTTTAAAAACCACTTTCCAATATCAAAATGAAAATTTTACTTGAGATAATGAAGGGTTAATGTATATATATCATCAAGACTTCATTTTATATGGTTCAAAGATGATTTTCAAAGATGATTTTTCATAACAAAACTCTATTTTCGGATTTAGGCCAAGGCATAGTTTAAAAACATGTTTTCCAACTTAAAAATGAAATTTTTATTCAAGATATGGAAGCTCTTAAGATAGAATATGTAAAGGATGGTTTTTCATAAGTTTAGATAGATTTTATCAAAGATATATCCAAAAATAAATTTTGTAAATTCGGATCTCAACCAAGACCAATTTTGAAAACCCATTTCTCAACTCCAAAACAAGATTTTTATTAAAGAAATGGAAGCCTTAAGGAGTAGGTTTAATTAGGAAATGGTATTTTAAAGACTAAATGAGTTTTACAAAGAAAATAAACTCAAATGAATTTTTCAAAATTCGGATTTAAAAATAGCCATCATTTAAACACCTATTTCCAAATGCCAAAATGATAATTTTTATAGGAAAATGGAAGTCCTAGGAAATATATGTAACAAAGACCAAGTTTTGACAATAATAAGAGAGGTTTATCAAAATATAATCTTAGAACAACAAATAGTTTCCAAGAGTAAGTTAAACAATGTTTTCATTCTTTAAAATTTTGTAAAATTCGTACTTAGGCAAACCATCTATATAAACATCTATTTTCTAACCCAAAAATGAAGGTTTTTATTGAAATAATGAAGGTGATAGTTATATAGGTCATCAAGGTTGAGTTTTGACAAAAGCAAGTATGATTTTACAAAAAGAAAAACTATTTTTCTTAAGTCTAGTAAAATTAAAAGTTTTACAAAGTAAAAGTTTTCAAAAAGAATTCTTGGTACTATAAGTATACATATAGATAGATATTTCTTAACCTTCATAACAATAGCTTGTAGGTATTACATATATATTGATGCATTTGTAGAGATAAAGTAGGAAAATTTGAGTTGCTTGTCCTTTTAAGAAATTCGTAATAATGGAATAATGGCATGAAAACATTTACTTTACAAACTCAAAATAGAAGTTTTATTAAAGAAATGAAGTCCTTAGTGGCTAGGTATAGTTGAGCCTTAATTTTCTAAGTATCAAATGATTTTTTACTTAGAGGAATCACCACAAAAACAATTTTTACAAAATTCCGATTTTGAGATGAACCATATTTGAAAAACATGTTTATAAAGTATAAAATGGGAATTTTTATGTAGAAATGAAGGTCATAAGTAATAGATATAATGAAGACTCAATTTAACAAGGATAATTATATTCTTAAGAAATAAATCCAAAACAAATGGAAATGATCAAAGTTAGGAAACTAGTTTTCTTAAAAGTAAATAGCCATGGATCTACAAATAAAAAGTTTCTAAAATCTCTTTTTAGAAAATATTGACAAAAGCATGCATAATCAAGCTCATACATTCCATTCATGATAGGAAATCATCAACATTGCATGTATAGTTGATCTATTAATAGGAACATTACAAACATTTACAAAACTATTTTTCGGAATTGGAATTTGCTACTGTTCTAACCTGATCCAATATTTTCGAAACTTCAAAGTTTTCAAAACTTAAATGTAATATTAGAATTATATAGATCTTTCGAAGAAGTAGATAGAAATCAATATATAATTTGCTAAATTCCAAGTTAAAATGACCAAGTTATGACCGTTTTAGTTGGAATTCCTGCGGAGGACAAAAGTACGAATTTGATAGTTTGTATAAGATAGTTTAGATTAGTTAAGTGATGAAATACTTATTAGGGTATTTATTCCTTTTTAGGTGACCCCGAAATAGACGATTCCCTACTACCGGATTACTTTTACTAAAAGACTGGTGATCCAATAGCCGAGTGAGAGTCTTCTTCTTATTTTGTTACCTTATTTGGTGCTTGTAGCTAGTTTATTAAAATTGTAGGAACAAGATAAAAACTTATATGAATGGGGATGAAATAGATGATGAGACTTTGTGTATGTATGCCAAAGAATACAAAAGCATATCGAAACCATGATTCGATTAGATAACTGCACTGTTCATATTACTTCTGTTATGTGTATGATATTGGTTGGTCGCTCTAAAGAATGTATGAATATTTTGACCTAAGCAAAAATTAAATTGGTCATGCATCACATCAGACATGTTGCATTTGGTAGCGTGCTACTTCTACTCAGATCGATCGGTATGGTCTGAGGACTCGTTTGGATAATGAGACTTGGTATCAGAGCTCATTCATAGGGAATTAAGGCACATCGAGGATGCATTCCATGTGTGAGCCTAGTCGAGTCGAGTGTTATGAGCCGAAGGCTCGGGGACTAGCAGCGGTCGTGTAGACTTTATATACCATCCCTAACCTAAGATATGAAGGGCGTAAATCCATTCTGTGTGTGGGGTCCGAATACTCATACATAATTGTCTGCTCATGTGTTTGTTCATGCATAGCATATGGATAATTTTTAACTTGCTTGTTATGGTACGGAACTAAGGGAATTCTCACTAAGCTAGCATAGCTTATACCCTAATAGATGTTTGAATGAATAGGTTATCTCAAGAATGCTTCGTGGGGATCGAGTTGGTTGGAGACGAGTATGACTTCGGGATTCCGATAGGAAACAAGAATGCTTGAAAATATTAGCTAGGTTTTGTGAATTGCTCTGTAATAGTTTTATGTAATGAAATCTTTTGATGAATTGAAATTGAAGTATAGTTGTAAACCCCGGTATTTTTAGTAGATCAGTAAACCTGGGAGTTGGAAAAGCGAAACCCTAATCCAGTCCAGTTTAGGTTTTGGGAGAGAAGCTTAGAAACCCTAAATCTGGCTTTCCTTCGGTTTCATAATAAAAGAAGTTTTATAAAGTAAATGAATATGAATTATTGTTTTAAAGTGTATTTTAAACCTTAGAAAGTTTTAAATTCAGGAACTTTTCAATTCCGGGCCGTCCCGAGCCCAATTACAGAAAAACATGCCCCAGGACCACAAACTCAGAAAAATATTTCGGAATATTCATTAGAACTGTAATTTTATAAGGATTTCAAAAATATCAATTTTATAATATTCCAGGCTATAAAAATTACAGTTATAGCCTTTTTCCTGTATTTTCGTTACAAACGGTAAAGTAGATGTCTTCTCTACTATTCACAAGTATTACATTTTATTACATAAAATACAAATTTTATCAAATTTCAAATTCTCTCTCTCACACCTTCCCCCTTGGCCGGCGGCCCCTTCCCCAATTTCCCCCTCATTTTTATTTTATTTTACTCATTTTATTCAATCAAAACCCTAATCCACCTATTATATAAGCTTATGTTCTCTCTCTCTTCTCATTTTCACTCTTCCAAAAATTTTACAAAGGTTGAAAACCTCTCTTCCTCCTAGCTATTGCCATGACACACACACACACATGCACACTGTCACAAGTTTGTTTCATTTTCTTTTCTTCTTCAAATCATCCATTAGATGATGATTCCAAGCTTTGCTATTCATAAATCTTATAATGGCAAGACCATTCTTGAGTGTTTTTCACTTTTAATCCCAATGACCTTATGCTAGGGACATGAAAACACTAATACAAGATTATCGAGCCATCACAAGAATTGGATCTAGTGTTTAAAAGAGTTTTTGTTGAAATATCATCTTGTTCATGCATGTAAAGTAGAGATCTTGCATAGAAATTTATGCTCATGCCATGAAACTTATGGTTCATGCACTATATGTGGTAGATCTAGTGTTTAGACACCCATATTTTTATTTACATTTATGTTCATATGGTTATTTTGATTTTCATGCATTAATGATCATAAAAACTTAGCCTTGCATGTATATAGATGTGTTAGATGGTAGGTCTTCATGAATAGGAGGCAAGAAACTTGAAAAAGAAAAGACTTTGATAGAAATGCCTAGTTGAAAATTCGGATGATTTTGGAACCCTATTTTAAAAACCACTAAAACCACTTTAAAACTTATATTTTACATGAAAAATGGAGGGTATATGTAATAGGTGCCCTTAAGGAATGATTTTTATAAGTTTAGATGAGTTTAAGCATGAGTAATATGTAAAACGAGTAGTGGAGTTAGAATGAAAATCTTGAGATAGTGATTAGTTGTCAAATTCGTAATTTGGAATAATGCCTACATAAACACCTTGTATTCAAGCTTAAATTGCATGTTTTATGAGTTAAACGAAGTTCTTAGACAATAGATATAATAAAGCTTCAATTTTTGATACATTAAACAAGTTTTCTCATAGGAAAAATGCCAGAAAAGAAAATTTCCAAAAATTCGGATTTTTGTGAAAAGCTTGTTTAAAGACATATTTGCCAAGTGAAAAATGTGAATTTCTATGAAGAAAAGAAGGTCTTGGATGGTATAGATGATGAAGACTCATTTTTACTTAGATAGTAAATGAATTCTAAGAATAAAAATCTTAAAACCCTAGGTAATGCAAAATTGGAAAGAATAGATTTTTAAGAAGTGATGATTGTGGAGTCTTATAAAAATTAGAATTCTTAAGAAGTTCATCATCAAAAATCATCAAAATCATGCATATATTGAACTTATTACACGACATTCATACTAGGAATTCATTCATATACCATCTATACATGAATCATCAACTAGAAACATTTTTACCAAATGCGAAATAATTTTTCGGAAAAGGGAAAGTTACAGAACATATCTGATCCTACTGTTCCATGATCTTAATGTTTTCAAAACTTGAAAATAATATTAGAAATAGGTAGATCTTTCAAAGCAGATAGACATCGATATAAAATTTGCGAAATTCCGAGTTAAAATGACTAAGTTATGGCCGTTTTAAGTTGGAACTTCAGCAAATAGCGAGAATTCCGATTTTGTCTAGCTTAGATACATAGCTTGAATTAGATTAAGTGATGAGATTCTTATTAGGTTGTTCTTATTTGGTAGGTGATCTCGAGCAAGACGACACCCTACCACCCGACTACTATTATTGAGAGATCGGCATACCATGGCCGAGTGAGTATCACTTCCGATTTCAATTAATGCTTGTGATTGTAATAATAGTTGCACTAGTTGCTAAGAAAAGATAAAAAGAATGATTATGCATGATGGGGTTAGTTGGGAATTATATTTGTTTGCTGTTGATATGTGAAGTTGAACTTAAAGAATGTCGAAGCCGGGTGATAAGTTATTGCTTGTGTAGAAATGAGTTAGAATTGATTGTCTGCGAATATTGTTTTAGCCACTTGAAAGAATTGGATTAATTGCTTATTGGACTTCAAACATAATTGAATTCATTCATATCACGAAGGGGATGGAGCATTAGCATTGGTTGGTTTTTCGTGATCCATAAAACGAAATTGTTGGTTAATCGTGATCCATAAAACGAAATTGTTGGTTAATCGTGATCCATAAAACGAAATATTGTTCAGTTGATCGAATGCTTAAACGGCGTCGTACCGCAGGATTCATTAATCTGCTAACCCGGGATGGAGGGCACAAGTCCATCCACATATGATTTTCGGCTGGTCATATGTTTGTTGAACTCATTTGTTTGATGCATTCCACTTGCTTGATTAATCACTTGCTTGAATTATTTGTCTTAAATGTAATATGGAAGTTTTTACTCACTAAGCTAGTTAGCTTACGCTCCTATAGTTTCTACTTGTTGCAGCATGAATTCATTTGGCTTAGGCCGAGGCAGGCCATAGCTCAGGTACCAGAGCTAGGAGTTTCCCTTAGAAGTTTATTTCAATTTTGTGTAGACTTCCGTTGGAAACCAAAGGACTCTGGATGACTGCAATGGACTTAATATTATTTTTGCGGGGGAACGCCCCTTAGACCTTGTAATCTATATATACGTGTTTTGATTTATTATCTATAGTTGATGAATGCCACGTTAAACTTCTTAACTCCATTGAGCCAAGTATTCTATTGTCGTAAAAGGGACGCTTTACATCTATATAAGACTCCCGAAGGGCTCGGATGAGAATTCGAGAGTCTTTATAGTATGTGGCGGACTGTTACGTCTAGGATACCCCTATGGGACGTGACAGTTTAAGTTGATATCAGAGCACTAGGTTATAAAACAAAACAATAGAATTAAAAGAAACCGAACTTAGAAATTTAACTAATAGGTTCAAATAGAGTTAAAAATATCTTTCCTTGTTGAGTCTAATTAGGAGTCTTATCTTATGTAGGTCTCCTTGGGTGAGACCAGGGAACGGGCTAGAAATTTCACCAAGAGAAATGATGAGACCATGGTGGAATACAGGTTGAGATTGAGAGAGCTGTATGAGGACTTTGCTCTGGCAAGGAACTCCCAGACTATAGGGGAGATGTTCAAATTGTCAAAGGAAGAGTTAAGGTATACTAGATGGGCATCTATGGTGGACCGATTGAGATATGATCCTATGGGAAGAAGGAGTTGGACCAAGTTGGAGACAATCTATACCCTAGAAAGAATTATGGTAGAATATGGGCATGAGCCCATGACAAGGGAAGCCACTTTTATCTTGAAGAATGAGGGAAACCGGACCCCTCCAGACTTTAGAGTATGGATCCCTATAGGTCCTTTATATGTCTATGCTCATGATAACTTTTATGATCACCATGATTGGAATGTAGCAGATGCATGGAACCATATTACATGGCATGTAATTTACCTAGACATTCTTCCACTGCGTGTGATCGCTCCACCTCCAGCCAGTGACATAGGTATGCAATTGAATGGTGCACCTGTGATTGGAGAGAATAATGAAGTTGAAGAAGAAGAGGAAGAAGAAGAAGAGGACCCCGAGGAGGACCTCAATTGGGAGGAAAATGTAGTACCCAGAACTCGTACCCCACCCATTGAGTCGGAAGTGGAAGTGAATTCGGAACCTAATCAAATTGTGTGGGATTTTAATCGAATGTTGGAGATACCTGATAGTGGAAGGGTAGAGGCTGAGATAGATCCCATGTTATAGAGGGATGTTTACATTAAGGGTGAACGTCCACCTGCGCTTGAATTGGCAGTGTTGAAACCCGTGGCTCCCAGGCCTATGGAAGTGGATAATGTGGGTAAAGAACCTACGAGAGAACCCGAGATAGTGAAGAACCAAGTAGGTGAACCCGAGGTAAGGGGCGATGAGGAAGAAGTGAGCCCGAGGGAGGGGCAAGGGACAGAAGAAGAGGAGGAAGGTGAAGAACAAGATCAAGAACCTTTAGTTCGACCCGGTAGGAAGCGAAGGATGACTACAAGGGAATACCTTAGTTTGTTTGTCCGACAGGACGATGGTGGTTCTTCCAGTAGGAGACGACCTCCTAGTTCGACCTCCGATGATGATAGCGATGAGTGAAGTTTGAAAGGATAGCCAAACCCATGAAGTCCAAGTGAAGTCCTTGTTTTTCTTATTTTGTAGTAGGCAATGCGGAATGCCAATTTGCCTTAGGATTTCTGGATAGTTAGTATTTTGTTCTTTCTTTTTCCCTGTATTTTGCTTTGTTTCCAGGAATAGGGAAAAATGTTTAGAATCGGAACTAGAGTATAGCTAGCCAAATTTTGTGGACAGAAATCTTCGATGTAATGATTTGTATGGCTCGCTAAAGTAATGAAGGATCATTTCTATTTCAAAAGAAAGAAGTCATGGGAATCAAGCATGCTAGACATTAGACATACAGAGCATTAACCACATATGAACTGCATGAGCATTCATTCATTCATGTTATTATTTTGAGATTGCAACTTATTTCCCTGTATGAATTCTTTTGTTTCTCCTTATGATTATGTGAAGCTTGTTAGATTCATTTCCTTTCCGAAACTTGATTTCCGAATTCTCTCAAGCTGTGAACCTGGTTTGATAAATTAATTTCCCTGAAAATTTGAAAACGTTTTAAAAATACTAAAACTTATTAAATAATGTGTAAACAGACGAAACCGACGGATTAGAAATCGAGAGCAGGAATCTCTTCCGAACGAAGCCGACCAACTGGCTGGACCTCAACCAAATCCACAAGGAGTAGCACCCCAGAATCAGCAGGGTGATGTGTTGAATGCGATTGGACAATTAGGCAATCTCTTGAATACGTTCATCCAAAACCAAAACTCGGATCAGAACCCACACCAAGGACAAAGTGTCCGGGATTCTGCTCCACACCCACCACATGCGGATCACCGGGATGTAACTGCTGAGGCACCTGCTCCACAGGAGGAGCATTCCTACAATGTGCCCTTACCACCACCTCCACCATACCGAAGGCCTCATAGAAGCTCCTTACCGGACTTCATTAAAAGCAACCGGTATTTTGATGGAGCGTTTGGTAAACCTGATGAAGCCGAGGATTGGTTAGCTCAAATTGAGCGATCTTTTGCTGCATATGAGATTCCACCTTATTTACAGTTGGAGTATGGAACTTATATGTTGAGATACAATGCGAGAGTCTGGTGGGACTCTAAGAGAAGAAGCTTGACTTCCCCAGTTACATGGGAATCTTTCCGCCGGGAATTCACGGACAATTACATTCCCTCCAGCTTGAGAGTAAAGTATAGTGCTGATTTCCTCCATGTTAAACAAAAGGGGAGAACTGTGGAACAGTATGAGACTGAGTTTGTCCACTTGCTGCAATATGCACCTGAATCTTTCAGGGATAGTGAGGAGTTGAAGAAACAAGTATTTTTGGGAGGTAGATGAGGAGTTGCGGATTAAATTGAAGAGTTTGGAGTAAGGACCTACCCTGAGATGGTGGAAAAGGCCCGAGTGATTGAAGGGGCCAGAAAAAGGAAATACCAGAACCTGACAAAGAGTATTTGGAAAAAGGCCGTTTGACCCTCAAGTTCAGGATTCAAAGGAAAGAGGTATAGACCGTACTAGGGGTTTAAGGATGACCTAGTGGGAAGCCGACCCAGTTAAGGCCAATGTCACTTGTTGGAAATGCAAGGGGACTCATGCTCCTAGGCAATGCCACTGTTGAAGAACAAATGTTATTTCTGGCGATGCTGGTCATATGGTTTATACGTGCCCGAAGAAGATGGTTGTGACTTGCTTTATTTGCAAGGAGAAGGGGCACTTGGCCTCTGAATGTTCCCAACGGAAAAGTGTAGCCCTCGACCCTTTGGGACTTCGAGCAATACCAACCCTATGAGGTCGGGTAATAAAAGTGGGAGCCGTGCAGCTTCGGCAATGCATGGGATGAGGCTATATAACTTTGAAGGCCAATGGATGGTAGAGGAAGATGAGGATGATGAGAAGTGGAATTGGCAGCCTTGGATCAAAGCGACGGCGCGGATGGCCTGGTGACAGGTTAGTAACAGAAACCCTCTTAAGTTAAAATTTAATTTATTAATTTGAATTGTGTCTGAATTAAATTAAATATGTTTATGGGAAAGCTGGAAGTAAGAACCCCATGTAGGTAGTTTGAGAGTGTTTTAGGGTTGATAAGTGATGGATGTTTGTTGACCTCAGGACACATACGGGTGAATAAAATGGAGGCTTATGTTTTGTTTGACACGGGAGCGACACATTCGTTCATCACCACTAGTTTGGCTAATCAACTTGGATTACCTATAGCCACAACTACTGTTAGTTTGAGGATTAAGACACCTACTGGAAGCGTTGTGTCAACCCGAATTGATAAAGGACTGTCCATTGGAAATTCACGGCACCACTCCAAAAGTGATTTAATAATATTGGAGATGAATAAATACGAAGTTATCCTCGAATGAGTTGGCTAAGTAAGGTAAAGCAGTAGTGGATTGCCAAAAGAGGACAGTGTGTTTCTATGATCAATCGGGAGGAAAAGTGAATTTGTGGGAGAGACCCTAGTCCCAAGAAGGTTTGGGTTAAACTCTTTTGAATTGATGATGGAGGATGAAGAGATAATACCTATTGAAGGTGTTTGGATGAAGAGGAAACTCGGAAGAAAAGGATATACCAGTGGTAAATGAATATTTGGATGTGTTTCCAGAAATTTTGCCGGGATTACCACCAAAAAGAGAAATTGATTTTGAGATTGTTTTAGCTCCAAACACCAACCGATATCCAAAGCACCATACCGGATGGCACCGCTGAGTTAAAGGAGTTAAAGACACAATTGCAGAACTTTTGGATCAAAATTCATAAGACCAAGTGTGTCGCCATGGGGCGCACCTGTCTTGTTTGTAAAGAAGAAGGATGGATCAATGAGATTGTGTATCGATTATCGTGAGTTGAATAAGGTAACTATCAAGAATCGGTATCCTCTGCCAAGAATCGACGATTTGTTTGATCAACTGCAAGGGGCTTGTGTGTTTTCACGCATTGATCTATTCGGGATACCATCAGTTAAGAATAAAGCCTGAGGATGTACCAAAGACGGCTTTTTGTACTCGTTATGGACACTACGAGTTTTTAGTGATGTCGTTGGGCTGACTAATGCACCAGCTACATTTATGGATGTTATGAACAGAGTTTACAAGCCACTTTTGGATAAATGTGTGATAGTCTTTATAGACGATATCCTATATATTCGAAGACCAAGGAACAACACGAGAAACATCATCATTTGGCATTACAACCTTAAGTGAAAACAAGTTATACGCCAAATTATCCAAATGTGATTTTTGGTTGGACAGGATATCTTTTCTTGGACACGTGGTAACTGGTGATGGGATATCAGTTGACCCCAAAAAGATTAAGGCTGTAGTGGAATGAAAATAGCAACAAACTGTTACTGAAGTAAGAAGCTTCTTGGGATTGGCCGGCTGGCTACTATCGCAAGTTTGTGAATGATTTCTCGAAGATAGCCAAGCCACTTACGCAATTGACCCAAAAGAATGAGAAATTTGTTTGGATAAATAAGAGGGAACAGAGTTTCCACGAACTGAAACGACGACTGGTATCAGCACCGATTTTAGTTCTACCGAACCCAGAAAAGTTCTATACGGTACATAGTGACGCCTCAAGGAATGGCCTTGGATGCGTATTAATGCAGGAAGGGAAAATTATTGCATATGCTTCTCGACAGTTGAGACCCCACGAGCAGAACTACCTTACGCATGATCTGGAATTGGCCGCGGTTGTCTTCGCCTTGAAACTATGGAGACACTATTTATATGGACAGAGGCATGAGATATACATGGATCATAAGAGCCTTAAGTATCTGTTCACACAAAAGGAGCTAAATATGAGACAAAGGAGATGGTCAGAACTAATAAAAGATTATGATTTGAGAATAAATTACTGTCCAGGGAAAGTTAATGCAGTCGCGGATGCCCTAAGTCAGAAAAATTATGGGGAGGTAACCGCCTTGATCACAAGTCAAAGGGATCTGATTAGGGATTTTGAGAAATTAAGGATTGAGTTCATAGACCAAAGTGCTGAGCTTGAGATAGCCAATTTGGCATTGGAGCCAACCCTAATAGAGAGAATCAAAGAAGCTCAAAGGTATGACGAAGAAATACAAAAATAAAAAGGGAAACCCAAGTAGGAAAGTACCTTGACTTTGCAATAGACGATGAGGATGTAATCAGAATGAAAGGAAGGTTGTGTGTACCAGAAGATGAAGAGTTGAGAAAGGAAATAATGAGTGAAGCTCATAACTCCGGTTATACCATACATCCGGGAGGTACCAAGATGTACCAAGATTTGAAAAGCCGCTATTGGTTTAATAGCATGAAGAGAGATGTGGCAGACTATGTAATGAAATGTCCAGTTTGTCAGCAGGTGAAAGTGGAACACCAAAGGCCGGGTGGATTGTTAAAGCCTTTACCCATTCCCGAGTGGAAGTGGGATCAGATATCTATGGATTTCGCGTGTGGTTTTCCCAAGACTCCTTCTGGTTGAAATGCTGTATGGGTAATAGTGGATCGGTTAACCAAGTCGGCGCACTTCTTGCCCATAAATATGACTTATTTAATGGGAAAGTTAGCATGATCTACATCCGAGAAATCATACGGTTACATGGCATACCTGTAGGGATTATCTCGGATAGAGACCCAAGATTTGTGTCTAAGTTTTGGACAAGTCTACAAAAGAGTTTGGGTACCAAGTTGCATTTTAGTACGGCATATCATCCTCAGACCGATGGACAGTCTGAGTGGACGATCTAAACCCTAGAAGACATGTTGCGAGCGTGTGCCTTGGAATTCAAAGGGAGTTGGGATAATCATGTGCATCTCATAGAGTTTGCTTACAATAACAGCTATCACTCAACTATTCATATGCCACCCTATGAAGCTCTGTACGGACGGCGCTGTAGATCCCATCTGTTTTGGAATGAAGTAGAAAAGATAACCATTGAGCTAGAGTTGGTGCAAGAAGCCACTGATAAAGTGAGGGTAATCCAGCGAAAAATGAAAGAAGCTCAAGATAGACAAAAGAGTTGGGCATACCTGAAAAGAAGGGAACTCGAATTCAAGGTAGGTGACCATGTGTACTTGAAGATAAGTCCGATTAAAAGTATTAAAAGAATGCATACACAAGGAAAGCTAAGCCCAAGATATATTGGACCCTTCGAAATTTTGGAAAGAGTCGGAGACCTGGCGTACCAGCTAGCTTTACCACCGAATCTATCCGGGATTCACAACGTGTTCCATGTGTCAGTATTAAGGAGGTATGTGCCCGACCCATAAAGGATTTTTGAATTGGAACCGATCCAGTTGAAGGAAAACCTAACATATAAAGAACATCCCGCAAAGATATTGGATAAGAAAACTCAAAGGCTACGGAACAAGGATATTCGCTATGTCAAAATATTTGGAGGAATCATGCCTTTGAGGAAGCAACTTGGGAAGCTGAGGAGGAAATCCGAAGGAAGTACCCCGAGTTATTTGAAGGACAAGGTACGTCAGTTCAGTTTTGAGGACAAAACTCTGTTTAAGGTGGGGAGGTTGTAAACCCTGGTATTTATAGTAGATCAGTAAACTCGGGAGTTAGAAAAGCAAAACCCTAATCCAGTCCAGTTTAGGTTTTGTGAGAGAAGCTTAGAAACCCTAAATCCGGCTTTCCTTTGGTTTCATAATAAAAGCAATTTTATAAAGTAAATGAATATGAATTATTGTTTTAAAGTATATTTTAAACCTTAGAAAGTTTTAAATTCGGGAACTTTTCAATTCCTGGCCTTCCCGATCCCAATTATGGAAAAACGTGCCCTGGGACCACAAACTCAGAAAAATATTCCGGAATATTCATTAGAACCGCAATTTTATAAGGATTTCAAAAATATCAATTTTATAATTTTCCGGGCTATAAAAATTACAGTTATAGCCTTTTTTCCGTATTTTCATTACAATTGGTAAAGTAGATGTCTTGTCTACTATTCACAAGTACAACCTACACTACACACTACCCATACCCTATTCTTACATACTTACAACTACCCATTTCAATTTTCTTTTCTAAGAAATTTTGTTTCCTAATTAATTAATACAATTATTACATTTTATTACATAAAATACAAATTTTATCAAATTTCAAATTCTCTCTCTCACACCTTCCCCCTTGGCCGGCGCCCCCCTCCACAATTTTCCCCTCATTTTTGTTTTATTTTACTCATTTTATTCAATTAAAACCCTAATCCACCTATTATATAAGCTTATGTTCTCTCTCTCTTCTCATTTTCACTCTTCTAAAAATTTTACAAAGGTTGAAACCCTCTCTTTCTCCTTTAGCTATTGCCGTGACACACACACACACTTGCACACTTCCACAAGTTTGTTTCATCTTCTTTTCTTCTTCAAATCATCCATTAGATGATGATTCCAAGCTTTGTTATTCATAAATCATGTAATGGCAAGACCATTCTTGAGTGTTTTTCACTTTTAATCCCAATGAGCTTATGCTAGGGACATGAAAACACTAATACAAGAATATCAAGCCATCACAAGAAGTTGATCTAGTATTTAAAAGAGTTTTTGTTGAAATATCATCTTGTTCATGCATGTAAAGTAGAGATCTTGCATAGAAATTTATGTTCATGCCATGAAACTTATGATTCATGCACTATATGGGGTAGATCTAGTGTTTAGACACCCATATTTTTATTTACATTTATGTTCATATGGTTATTTTGATTTTCATGCATTAATGATCATAAAAACTTAGCCTTGCATGTATATAGATGTGTTAGATGGTAGGTCTTCATGAATAGGAGGCAAGAAACTTGAAAAAGAAAAGACTTTGATAGAAATGCCTAGTTGAAAATTCGGATGATTTTGGAACCCTATTTTAAAAACCACTAAAACCACTTTAAAACTTATATTTTACATGAAAAATGGAGGGTATATGTAATAGGTGCCCTTAAGGAATGATTTTTATAAGTTTAGATGAGTTTAAGCATGAGTAATATGTAAAACGAGTAGTGGAGTTAGAATGAAAAATCTTGAGATAGTGATTAGTTGTCAAATTCGTAATTTGGAATAATGCCTACATAAACACCTTGTATTCAAGCTTAAATTGCATGTTTTATGAGTTAAACGAAGTTCTTAGACAATAGATATAATAAAGCTTCAATTTTTGATACATTAAACAAGTTTTCTCATAGGAAAAATGCCAGAAAAGAAAATTTCCAAAATTCGGATTTTTGTGAAAAGCTTGTTTAAAGACATATTTGCCAAGTGAAAAATGTGAATTTCTATGAAGAAAAGAAGGTCTTGGATGGTATAGATGATGAAGACTCATTTTTACTTAGATAGTAAATGAATTCTAAGAATAAAAATCTTAAAACCCTAGGTAATGCAAAATTGGAAAGAATAGATTTTTAAGAAGTGATGATTGTGGAGTCTTATAAAAATTAGAATTCTTAAGAAGTTCATTGTCAAAAATCATCAAAATCATGCATATATTGAAATTATTACATGACATTCATACTATGAATTCATTCATATACCATCTACACATGAATAATCAACTAGAAACATTTTTACCAAATGCGAAACAATTTTTCGGAAAAGGGAAAGTTACAGAACAGATCTGATCTACTGTTCCGTGACCTTAATGTTTTCAAAACTTGAAAATAATATTAGAAATAAGTAGATCTTTCAAAGGAGATAGAGATCGATATAAAATTTTCGAAATTCCGAGTTAAAATGACCAAGTTATGGCCGTTTTAAGTTGGAACTTCCGCAAATAGCGAGAATTTCGATTTTGTCTAGCTTAGATGCATAGCTTGAATTAGATTAAGTGATGAGATTCTTATTAGGTTGTTCTTATTTGGTAGGTTTTCCCGAGCACGACGACACCCTACTACCCGACTACTATTATTGAGAGACCGGCGTACCATAAACGAGTGAGTATCACTTCCGATTTCAATTAATGCATGTGATTGTAATGATAGTTGCACTAGTTACTAAGAAAAGATAAAAAAGAATGATTATGCATGATGGGGTTAGTTGGGAATCATATTTGTTTGCTGTTGATATGTGAAGTTAAACTTAAAGAATATCGAAGCCGAGTGATAAGTTATTGCTTGTGTAGAAATGAGTTAGAATTAATTGTCTGCGAATATTGTTTTGGCCACCTGAAAGAATTGGATTAATTGATTATTGGACTTCAAACATAATTGAATTCATTCATATCACGAAGGGGATGAAGCATTAGCATTGGTTGGTTTTTCGTGATCCATAAAACGAAATTATTGGTTAATCGTGATCCATGAAATGAAATTGTTGGTTAATCGTGATCCATAAAACGAAATTGTTGGTTAATCGTGATCCATAAAACGAAATTGTTGGTTGATCATGATCCATAAAACGAAATATTGTTCATTGACCGTAAGCTTAAACGGCGTCGTACCGTCGGATTCGTTAATTTGATAACCTGGAATGGTGGGCACAAGTCTATTCACATATGATTTCTAGCTGGTCATATGTTTGTTGAACTCATTTGTTTGATGCATTCCACTTGCTTGATTAATCACTTGCTTGAATGATTTGTCTTAATTGTAATATGGAAGTTTTTACTTACTAAGCTAGTTAGCTTACGCCCCTATAGTTTCTACTTGTTGGAACATGAATTCATTTGGCTTAGCCCGAGGTAGGTCACAGCTCAGGTACCGGAGCTAGGAGTTTCCCTTAGAAGTTTGTTTCAATTTTGTGTAGACTTCCGTTGGAAACCAAAGGACTCTGGATGACTGTAATGATCTTAATATTATTTTTGCGGGGGACTGCCCCTTAGACCTTGTAATCTATATATACGTGTTTTGATTTATTATCTATAGCTGATGAATGCCACGTTAAACTTCTTAACTCCATTGAGCGAGTATTCTATTGTCGTAAAAGGGACGCTTTACATCTATATAAGACTCCCGAAGGGCTCGGATGGGAATTCGAGAGTCTTTATAGTATGTGGCGGACTATTACGTCTAGGATACCCCTATGGGGCATGACAATAGTGAATTGTATTTGAAGAATGATGAATTGTATTTCCTTTACATTGTTACTTGAGTTGTATCAATATAAAATGTATCACTCCAATGTGTCTCCTCCATGTGCTAGACGCCTTGTACATAGTATGGAAGCCTTTGCGTGACTGAGGCGGTCATTCCTAGGCTTTAATATTGTATACGGCAGACTGCCACGTTTAGGGTATCCTTTAGGGCATGACAATATGTTACATTGATTTTGATGTTGTTGAAATTATAATAACAAATTGATCAAATGATCAAAACCTGTAAAATTACTCAAACAAATAATTAGATAGAAGGATTAGAATAAAAAAAAAAAATCGAGGAAGAAGAGAATCAACCAAGGAAATTAGAGCAGCTGGAAAAGAAAATAGGAAAGAAGAAAATAAGAAAGAGTTTGGGAGAAGATGAGTATATATAGTGGAGTAATGAGGCGAAAGTTGCCTCATGACTGGGATACTGATGCAAATTTCACCTCACATGAAAAAGATGAGGTTCATCTCATTGTCCTAGTCATAGAGGCAACCTTCACCTCATGGATGGGAAAATTAAATTTCCCGCATCTGCCTTCATTCTCGCGCGAATGTCCCAAAAATATTTCACATCCCGCCACTCGTTTTCACGGGATTCATGGTATTTTATTTATTTTAATTTATTAAAGACAAATTATACATAATATTTAAGTAGAATAAATATTAAAATTTAAATAATATATACACCTAATAGTCTAATTTTTGCAAGTTAATCAAAAGTTAGAAATGGGATATGATCTATGTATAGAGTGTATCAAAGATCAAATCTTAGAAGATAGGTAGAGAATTAGGAGCTTGTTAGACGACACTTAGATTGAGAGATGGGATTTTAATGTTGATTTATTCTTTCTCAAAATCCTCATTCTACACTTAGTGATTTTATTTAATAGTCACATATGTTTCCCTTATACCCATTTTCACCTTGTCTTATCTTTTGATAGAGTATCTAATTCTCTATGATCCTAGTGAACTTTAGAATATCAGTCTTTATGACTATTTTTTTAATATTAAATGTGTATACATTTCAAAAAATGATTAATCAATTAGAGTCTTGGAAACTCTAGCTTGCAAGACATTCTTCATACTGTATGTGCACATGTTATATGATTTCTTATTAGGCCTCCTTTAAGGTCATTATACTTTGATCGCTAGATATGGAGTCTATTAAAATTTTGGAAATTAGTTTTATAGAGTCAAATATAAAAATATTTTAACTCAATTATGTATAAGTGAAGCTAGGCTTGGATTACTGAATTACTTAATTTGTAGATATCTTCCAAAAGCCATGAAAGCATCCAACGACACTAAATTAGCACATTTGTGAAACTAAAGTTAGATTAAGCACTAACCTAATAACATTACCCTAAAGCATTTTATTAATATAAGATAACCAAATTAAGCATATATAAAAAAAGAGAGACGAAGGAGTGGTAAATGTCATTGTATTAATGCCATTAGGAAACTTTACCAAAGGTTATTGTACTTATAAATAAGAATTAGTTGTTGACTTGGAGTCGTGAATTTACAAATGAGCTAAATGGAGATGACTAACTGCTCGTTCACTTCGCTATAATTGCAATTCCATTACAGCCTTATTCCTTACGAATAGCTATTACGTCGTTTAGTTCATCGAATAGAGATTCTATAATGAATCTTTATTACACAAAATATTAAATAGCCATTCTTTATTCAAACATATGAATACCAATTCAATGTTGGAACTGTCTTTTTTTTCAAAATACCACTATTTAAATAAAAAATTAATAAAGAAAAATCCTATTACACCTCTATTCCATTCCTTCATAATAGAAATTCCATTACAGCCTTATTCATTCAGCGCAGTGAACGTTCCGTAAGTGTTCAAGAAGTATTGTTACCACTAGAAATGTATTGAATATAATTTTGGAATGTTATAATTAAGGTTGATATGAATATAATAGAATCCCTAATCAAATTTACTCAAACTTTGTGGATAATTCAAAACATATAATAGTTATAAGTTAGTTTTACTTTAAATATTTAAGAATCATGTGACAAGGTGTAAAAAAAAAAAAAAAAAAAAACACCCATAATTTACAATTAACTTGACTGTTGTTAGACAACTAGAAATGCTAAAATTCATTTGATAGAATTTTGAAACCTCGAAAATTCAGTCTTGATGTTAAAGATATCCAGCCATGTCATGATGACTACTAAAATGTTCAAAGAATTCTAAAATAAGAATTGCGTATACGAATTTCTAACGAAGTTAATATGATTATGAAACATTTTTTTTTTAATATAATACGAAGCGAAATATTGGAAAATAAAAATCGAATTGCTAGGAGACTCGAAAATGCAAAAAAAAAAAAAAAAAAAAAAAAAAAAACAAAAGGAACTGTAGAGCTATAATATGTAGTTAATATTAATTATAATTCTATAGTTGATAAGTTTAGAATGTTATAAACACATCTTAATTAGTATCCAAACATGCAATCAAATATAGATATACTCCAATACGTACAATAGATGCTTAAATTGAAAGCCACAACATTGTGTATGACACAGATGACAAATCGTTTATTCAAATCTAAAATCCCGAATCGTGTATTCAAATCGCTATTAACCTAAATCAGATAACTAATCTTTGAAAATATATAAAATCTTAGGAATAATTTGATTGTAGATAATCTTTAAATCGAAAGCCTTGATTTGTAAAAGCCATGTAATTCATAATACCATCCTAAAATAATTTGATCTACTAACCAACATCTATATACACACACGCACACACGTAACACATGGAAACCGCTATATTTCATCTTGACACGGTCCCATGAAGGGATGTATTTGATTTTATGCTATTACTTTTTAATGAATGACCAAAATGATATCTGAATTCTCATAAAATGTTCAATCAAATGAATAAAGTTTCATTTTGAACAATTTGATACCTAAACAAAGTTGAGCGGATATTTTTCATGTCTTAAATTTAATTTTAATAATCTTAGTATCTGAATAAAATCTTTGTAAACTTTTTTTATATATAAAATAAGTTTAATTTGATAGGAAAAAAGCTCTCAAAAATTTTGTTCACGTAGTAAAATTAAATTAAATTTTTGTGAAAATTCATATATTAAATTATTTAAAACAAAACTTGAGATATCTTATTAAAGTTTTTACGATAGTGCAGATACCGATTTTTGGTATTAGCACATGAAAAATACCAATCAGATCAACAATGTGACATGAGTGTTAATAAATTTCCTTCCTCAAAAAGCTGTTGGGCTCCGGTACGTATTTCCTTCCCTGCTTCCTACTTTGTTTTCCTCCTTTAATCGTATGACACCATCAGATCAACACCAATCCAGTCAACAGTCCACCACTCAGCAATTAAGTCCACATAGGACAGTGGCATCACAAACCCGACTCTACTGCTACTCAATGACACACGCAACAGAAACTACAACACGGCTCTTGTAATTGATTCCTTCTTCCATCTTCTCTTGTTCTAGTTACTTCTCTTTTATTTTCACCACACGTGATTTTCTATCAGAAACAACAATAAAATATTGGATTTGTTATAAACAAACGCGCAATCGAAAAACGATAATAGCAAGTAGAAAGTAAAGAACACACAGATTTTATATGGAAGCCCTTTCGAGAAAAACCACGGGCAGAGGCGAGAGAGGAATCACACTATATGAAAGTAGGAGTACAATAATTGAGGGATTTACAACTCTAATCTTTCAGATCTCTTAATAGAAAATTTGTGTTTGTGATGTGTTTGAAGTATATTAAAAAATCCTAGAAACAACACACACACACACATTTACATATATATATATGTGTGTATAAGGATAACCGACATAACAACCTAATTATGACATTTAAATATATAATTAATGAGTAATAAAGGTCTGAATTATGACCGTTAAATGTATAATGAATGAATAATAAATATATGGTCAAATATTCATTCATTAACATTTAACTACGGGAGTTGGTTACAGAAATCGGGTCATAAACTCCAACAATCTCCACATTGACACGAATTCTGGAGTAACAAACATAATAAACTCCAAAACTTTGATAAACAACTCCACCTCTTCTACAAGTTCCTCAAAGGAATCAATCAGCTACTGATACTAAGTAAGCTCAAGCAATGCTCAAACTTTGCAATGGGAAGTGTCTTAGTCAATATATATGCAGGGTTGTCATGAGTGCTCACCTTGCTCACTGCAATATCTCCTCGAGCAATAATATCACGCATAAAGTGATAACGGACGTCGATATGCTTAGTCCTTTCATGAAACATCTGATCCTTAGTAAGAAAAATCGCACTCTGACTATCACAAAATACTGTAGACATCTTCAAATCGCTAAGCTCAGAAAACAACCCTTTTAACCAGATAGCCTCTTTAATCGCCTCCACCTCTATCCAGAGATAGATCTTCTTTTATCCAAGTCCCCGACGAAATCAAAATCAACAAATCCGACTACCCTATCTCTAGTTTTCCCAAAATGTAAACATACATAAGTAGTTCCTCTTAAGTATCTGAAGATCCACTGGACTGCTTTCCAGTGTTCCTTGCCAGGATTCACCATATACCTATTGACAACACTAACGACATATGCCAAATCTGGACGCGTGCAAATCATTGCATACATAAGAGATCCTACTGCACTAGAGTAAGGGACCTTTGACATATAGTCAATTTCATCTTCTGATTTAGGAGACTGATTAGACGACAGTCTGAAATGACCTGCTAAAGGGGTACTAATAGGTTTAGCACTCTTCATATTGAACCTGGAGAGTATCTTCTCAATATACCCTTTCTGACTCAGGTGTAAGATGCTTGATTTTCTGTCTCTTGAAATTTCCATACCAAGAATCTTCTTGGCTGCACCCAAGTCCTTCATCTCAAATTCCTGTTCAATTGTGCTTTAACCTGTCTATCTCTCCTCTCCTTAGCCGCTATCAACATATCATCTACATACAACAGTAGATATAGAAACGACCCATCTTCACAGCGCTTGAAATATACACAGCTGTCATAATTACTTCTCTGAAATCATGAGAAGTCATAAAAGAATCAAATCTTTTATACCACTGTCGTGGTGATTGCTTCAACCCATATAGGGATTTCTTTAATCTGCACACATGGTCTTCTTTCCCTAAGACCCAAAACCTTCGTTGATGCATGTAAATGTCTTCCTCAAGTTCACCATGCAAGAATGCAGTCTTCACATCAAGCTGCTCTAACTCAAGATCCTCCATAGCCACAATACCAAGCAGTGCTCGAATAGAGCTGTGTTTCACAACAGGAGAAAACACGTCAGTAAAATCAATACCTGGTATTTGACTATAGCCTTTCGCGACAAGCCTAGCTTTGTATCTGGGTTCTTCACAACTTGAGTCTCCTTCCTTTTTCTTGTAAACCCACTTGCAGCGAACGGCTTTCTTACCCTTGGGAAGTTTCACTAACTCCCATGTTCTATTCTTCTGGAGGGATTCCATTTCTTCTTGCATAGCGATCATCACTTACCAGAATCATCACAACTAACCGCTTCTGTGTAAGTGGATGGTTCCAAACTTGAATCAACATCATCAGCCACATTTAAAGCATATGCAACTAGATCCGCTTCCCCATATCTCAGTGGAGGCCTTATCTCTCTCCTGGGTCTGTCTTTGGCAATCGAATACTGTGGCTGCTGAGATGTAGAAGCCGTTTGAGAGATAGGCTTAGTTGAATCTGTATTGATGTCAAACTCCACCTGCACACTTGATTTCTGCTGGGTTTCATCAGAAGTAACAGCAGGACATAAATTATGCAACATAGCTGATTCATCAAATATAACGTCCCTACTAAAACAACTTTCTTCAATTCAGGACACCATAATTTATATCCTTTAACCCCAGTCTTGAAACCAAGAAATACACACTTTAGGGATCTAGGCTCAAGTTTACCATTATTTACATGAGCATATGCAGACATCCAAATATTTTCAAATCTGAATAATCTGCAGGGGATCCAGACCATACCTCATGTGGAGTCTTCTTCTCAATGGAAGTCGACGGAGATCTATTGATCAGTAAACAAGCTGTGGAGGCAGCTTCGCCCAGAAAGATTTTGGCAACTTCGAATTGGAGAGCATACATCTCACCTTCTCCATAATGGTCCTGTTCATACGTTCTACACCCCGTTTTGCTGGGTGTACCAGGAACCGTGAGATGTCTAACAATCCCTTCAGACTTGCACAAGTCATTGAATTCACTGGAGCAGAATTCCAAGCCATTATCAGTGCTAGACGCTTCACCTGTTTTCCAGTCTGTTTCTCAATCATCGTCTTCCACACTTTGAACGTAGATAAGGCATCACTTTTCTGCTTCAGGAAATATGCCCAAACCTTTCTGGAGTAATCATCTATGATTGTCATCATATAGCTGGCACCGCCACTGGAGGGCACTCTAGCAGGACCCCAAAGGTCAGAATGAATATAGTCCAGAGTGCCTTTAGTATTATGGGTATGTGGTGAACCTGACCCGTTTCTGCTTCCCAAAAACGCAGTCGCAAAACTTTAATTTGCTGATGCCTTGCCCATTCAAAAGTCCTTCCTACTCAATTCATTCATACCGGCTTCACTCATATGCCCCAGACGCATATGCCATAGCCTTGTAACATCATCATCTGACATGGAGGAACCAATGGCTGCATCACCTGTAACAACAGAACCCAAAGAATAAAGGTTAGCAGTCTTTCTATGGCCTTTCATCACCACCAGTGAACCCTTACTGATCTTCAGGACTCCACCTTCACCAGTATATCGATACCCCTTCAGATCAAGGGTACTAAGAGAAATCAAATTTCTCTTCAAATCAGGAACGTGTCTCACATCACCAAGCGTCCTGACCACGCCATCAAACATCTTTATCTTGATCGTTCCGATACTGCAACTTTACAAGAAGTGTTATTTCCCATCAAAACAACACCTCTGGAAACGGCTCATATGTTGAAAACCAGTCCCGATTGGGACACATAAAAGGTACATCCAGAGTCCAAAATCCACTCTTTACTGGCCTGTGAATCAATGTCAGAAGCAACAAGAAGATCACCATCAGTATGATCTTCAACAACATCGGCCTAGCCGTTTTATCATATTGATTTTGCTTTTGATTCTCACCAGTCTTCTTATTTTTATTTTGCAGTTTATAGCATTCTGCCTTAATGTGGCCTTTCTTCTTGCAATAGTTACAGGTTTTAAATCTATTAGAAGATTTAGATCTGCCTCTAGAATTCCCACCAGACTTACGATCTTGACTTACCACGAGCTACCAAACTTTCAGAAGTAGACTCAGATTTAATCACCAAGTGTTTCATCTTTTCAAAAGAGCTTAAACCAGCATAAACTTCATCAATCGACAAAGTATCATGACTATACAGAAGGGTATCTCTAAAGGTGCATATGATGGAGGCAAAGAACACAATAGGATTAAACTAAATCCTCTTCATCATACTTAACTTCCAACGTTTCTAAATCAGAAACAATTTCTTTAAAGGTTGTTAAGTGATCATCAAGAGACGCACCTTCTTCCAAACGATGAGAATACAATCTCTGTTTCAAATGCAACTTACTGGTTAAGCTTTTCGTCATACATAGTTGTTCCAACTTCAACCATAATGCGGCAGCGGTCTTTTCCTTAAGCACATCCTGTAGAATCTAATTCGACAAATGGAGATGGATTTGTGAAAGGGCTTTTCTGTCTTTTCATTGCTTTTCTTCCGGTGACCAAGATGCAAGCATCTTCTCAAACCCCTAGAAGTGCCTCATCAAGATCCATATGTGCTAAAACCGCTCGCATCTTCACCTGCCACAACGAGAATCTAGTGTTGATCCAAAAGAGGAATATCGTACTTTATGGTTGCCATTATCAAAACCTACGCTCTGATACCAGTTTGTTATAAATAAACGCGCAATCGAAAAATGATAATAGCAAGTAGAAAGTAAAGAACAACAATTTTTACGTGGAAACCCTTTAGGGAAAAACCACGGGTAGAGGCGAGAGAGGAATCACACTATATCAAAGTAAGAGTACAAGAATTGAGAGATTTACAACTCTAATTTTAGATCTCTCAATAGAAAATTTGTGTTTGTGTGTTTGAAGTATATTAAAAAACCCTAGAAACAACACACACACATACACACACATATATATATATATATATGTGTGTGTGTACAAGGATAACCGACATAATAGCCTAATTATAACATTTAAATATGTAATTAATGAGTAATAAATGCCTAAATTATGAAAGTTAAATATATAATAAATAAAAAATAAATATATGGTCAAATATTCATTCATTAATATTTAACTACGGGAGTCGGTTATAGAAATCAGGTCATAAACTCCAACAGGATTAATTACAGCAACTCTACTTGTGTTTTGCTAATACATTATCAATGTTTTCTTCTGTAATAAAATGGTGATCCAAGTTTAATTTAAAAATATCAATATTATTTAATAATTTTAGATGATCAATATCTTATAGGTTTAAAAAAATTAACTTTACATTTTTTTCAATTTTTTATTAAGTTAACTTTTTTAGACTAATAAGACACTAAATAATATTTAATTATATTGATACTTTGGAATAAAACTTAGATCACCTATTTATCGTAAAAATTAATGCAAGTCATGCGTTTTTTGCAGTAAAAACACAAGTAAGGATTTTGTAATTAACTTTGAAATATATAGTAACTTAAATATGCTACTAGAAATCAATATATATATATATAGGAAATTATTAATCGCGATATAGACTATAATTTGATAAAATCGATAACGTATTCGGTAGGATTTTGGAATACTAAATTTGTATGAGCTTTGAAACAAACTCCAAAAACTCTAAAATAAGGTTTGTGTAGTTAAACCATGAAATTCCAGAAACATTTAGGACTTTAATATACGTATATATACATATATATATCCTTGTGAAGTAAAATATGCATTTTATTTTTCTACCTTTGATTCTATTCAAATTCAGTATTTCAAGAATGCTGGTTAAGAAATTAAACAAATAATGATTTTCGTCCGTTCAAATTCTTTCTTTAATTTCTTAAACTACTTTTGATTGATAAAAGCTTTCCATAAAATCATCGACGTTCATTGAAATATAATATTTATTGTGAATAAGTATCCTGTGGCCATCATGATAATCGCAGGTACTAATTAATAGCTCTATATAGTATATATTGATAGGTGCCAATTGAAGGGTAGGAAAACTGAAATTAACATTAACAAGAAATGAGTGAATTGGCAGCGGCTTTGTTCGACTTGTACGCTGATATGCGAGCTACACTTTTTGACACAATAAATGACTCTTGTTAAGAGAAATAAGCCAATGGAGAGAGAAGAGTGTTACTGTGCAACTGCAAAATCGAATGGAAAACTAAACTTAGTAAGTGTTATTGTATTAGTATTTCATTACCAAATAAAGAATGCACGTACGTGAGTCTCATATCCATATAAAAATATCGTACATATAGATGTATAAGTATCTCTTGTAATTAAATAAATAAGATTTTGATTTTAATATAGCTGTGAAGCATAAGATTTGATGTTATTAAAAAAATTCCTCAACAAACTTGGATGATGAAATTGGTAGATAAATATTAATTAAGTAAGAATACAGAAGCAAGTTTATATTCTTACTTTCTTTTCTTTTTTTTTTCCCAATGTGAACGACCTACATGAAAGCTAGTGGAACCTTCAAAACAATAAAAAATCTTGACTTGCATATTTTCTTTAAACTTTAATTTTGACACTGATGGTTGAAATTTTTTTCATAGAAAGAAATTAAATATATTATTGTAATACCAATATACATAGATTGTAAAATTTAATTTAATGTAATACACATGATTTTATAAAACTTGTTGGTCCTTTCTATTGATAAGATAATAAATAATTGACGTGGACATATACATACATCTGAGTTGTGACTAGTCATCTATATAGGAGGGATGCAACTAAGTAACTTAACGTAATATCATATTTGATATGAATATTGTTAGAAAGCCCCACCAAAATTAGAATATAAGACTTGTGAATTAAATTTCTTGGTTCAATATAAGTGCAATGTGTAGCAATCTGTGTATATAGGGATACGCATGAATTGCTATTTTTGAGTTTACATATGTAATCGTTATATTGATAATCATTGTTAATTATATGTTATAATTAATGAAAATTGAGGATAGACAAGTGCTATAATTTAGACAGATGCATGCTGAAATAGTTATGGAAACAATATTGAAATCTTTTTATTATGTAATCTACTAATATAGTTTGGCTAGAAATATACCTTAAATGAATGGGTATCTTAATAATAGTAATATATATTAGTTTGGTATCTTTATTGATAATTGATAGTCAAATATATAACATGGATTAGAATATAGTAGAGCTAGGACTTGTACATTAAAATAATATAGAACAATTGAAAATTTTGAAGTAAGAATAGTTAATTGCATAATATTGTTAAAAATAAATGACAGAATGAAAACATCAAGTGTTGTAGAATCATTATATTTAAGTAACCGAAATAGGGTATTTATTGAATTTATAATTGGCATAATATTTTCATAATATATATATATAGAAAAATAGTGCGGTATAGCTTCTTATAAAAGGCATACTAAATTTAACTTATATAGGTATAATAAATTATAGTACGTTATCCATTAATCATAAGGTGATTATATTGTTTCTACTGAACATCCACTAGGACTGGCAAACAACCCATGATTTGTAAGGACTCGAACTCATCCCGATATTTAAAATAGTTAATCTAGATCATAACCACATATAAGCTGCAGTATTATATGTAAGGTTGTCTTTAAAGAAGTGTCTGAATAATTGTTTGTCTAAATCTTCAAAAGAATAAACTTGAAAGCTATTAACTTTTAAAATTTTTACGAAAAAACATAACATCTTCATCATCACATTTCATAAAAGATATAAACTTAAAACATACACAGTTTAGTATAGGTATTACAAACAAAGGCTAACAACAAGCCCTATACAAAAGATATAAAAGATAGACAAAGCTATAATATCTATTACATATATCCAAAGCTACATTAAGCTAGTCATTGCAAAAAGGAAATCCATCAAGGTCCATGGTCAACATCTAATCCTCCAAATAGTCTAGGAAGTCTTCAAAGTTTGTACCATAGCCCATGCTCGCATAAAACTCATCGCTATCATCACCACCTGAAATTGATAAAATATGAGCCAAAGGCTCAGTACACAAGAAACGAAAAAAACAAGCTTAATGGTATACAAGCTTAGGCTACATGCAAATGCAACAAACATTAAGTTATTAAATAATCCTTAGTTAGCCAAACAACACTGGAGTATTCAAACTCTGGACAACAAGAGTATCTAGGGGAACTTGAGTAACGATCTCGACACTTAGAGGGTTGATATAAGTAGCTCGGATACTCTTATCTCCCAGATAAATCTATCTAATAACGAATAAGTAATCTCATTTAGGGTGCTTAGCCATTTCTTGACTTTACTTAACTCAATCCATAATATCACCTAATTCAAATGTTCCCTTAAACATTAAATAAAATCATATTACATTTTTTCAAGAATAATTAAATGTTATACCAAACAAATAACCTATTGACTACCCTAAACCACTTATGAAAGTCATTGCATCATGAAAAGGGTGGCCTAAGTACCTAAACTACCGTGCCCCCAGTTTGAGCAAGGTGTCACTCCCTGAACCGAATTCAACGCATGATATACAATCATACAAACAATTTTTAAGTTATCTTAATTAAAGTAAACTTAAAGTATTCCTATCCTAAACAAAGAATCAAGCATGTTACTGCATACATGTGCTATGAAGAGAACCAATAGAAGCACTTAAATGAAGATTAGTAGAGGAACTCAAACGAGTATCTATCACTGCTAAAAGAAAATTCAATTTAAATCAATATAAACACTTTAAATCATACATAGAACATAACTAATTCTAGGCTTAACTCTCATGGGAATTCAAATAAATCCAAACATATCATTTATATATCAAACAAACTTATAAAGTCATCACAAGACAAATTAACAAGCTAAAGGAATGGTTTGATAAAGTTTTGAAAATGGAAAACTGCAGGGGATACGCTGGCCTCCAATGCCGATGGCGTTCAAGTGGTATAGTTTGCAACGAAAATTCTACGCTTGCCAACTCTAGCAGCATTAACACAAACACCGGCAGTGTTGTGGTGTATGCCGACGGCGTTGAGCTAATGTAAGCTGCAACTTAAATTTATCAAAATTTTTTAGAGTTCCATGAGGTCGGTCCATGGCCATAAATACCCCCAACGTCGGCAATGTTACTATGTATGCTGACTGTGCTAACCCCTACGCGGCAGCATTGAGGTGGCGTACATTGCAACACATATTTTCAAAAAAATTGCAGACTACCCTGTTTCAAAAATAAAAATTTTACCCCATTTTTCATTTCTAAATTTCCTCCAAACACATTTCTAACACCAAACTTCAACCTATAAGTATTCTAACTTCTTTTAACACACACAATCTTCACTTTCAACTCATCAAACATCTATATTTACCATTTCAAACAAAATTCTTCATTCAACCCTTCACCTTACAAATTCAACTGCTCAAAACCATCTCAACCCTACTCATTCCCAACTCCATTCATTTCAACACTCCTTATTACCTATATAACACATACCAGCAACTCATATATCATCAAAATCCTACTTCATCTACAATTAACCATGCAACTTCTCAAAAACTCATTCCAATATGCATATTCATAATAACATAAAACTCACGTGTCTAAAGAAACTTATACAAACAAACGAGTTTTCAAACATGCATAAGCTTACCTTAGGAAGCTTTGGTTTAATGGAAGGTACTAAAGCCTAAGACTTGTTCTTGTTAAGGTTATGGAGTGTAACATAAAGAGGGACAAAAGAACAAAGTTTGGAAAAGAAGAAGAGGGAATTCAAATGGATTTTGGGTCTGTTTTGGAAAGTGCCTTTTTGATAAAAAAAAAAAAGGTTTATACTTATCCAAAAGTTGACTTTAGGGGCTACCTAAGTATGGGCATTAATTTCACATGGGCTTGGACTCATTTTTTGCCTAAAATAAATGAGTTTGGGCTTGTTTTCATGGTTAAAAAATTCTTATCTTTATTCTAAGCTTGTATCAACAAAATTTAACACTACCTAATCTCAATAACACATACTCAACACAGACACTAATTTATATTATCACATGCCCATTCACATTTCACACAACATAACTATATCAAACAATTCAAATATATATATATATATATATATATATACTCTTAGGAATGTGGCTATTTTAGTCATAGTATGGATAGTAACTCATTTGCCTCACTATCTTTACATGGATTATAATAATAGTAGAACTAATCTTAATGATTTTCCATTGCTAACTGGTCAATACACTTAGGTGAGTTGTTAATTAGTATTACATTGATTGTGTTTATAGCATAGTCCATTAAGTAAAGATAATAAAATTATATGCTTATTAGGTAGAAGACTTGTGTGTACTTGATTGATTAAGTGTGCCAAAATTTAATATTGAAATAAAGTACCAAATATGATGTTTGTATTTTTATTGGACCCTAAATTATTAAAGGGATCTTGTGTAATCCCCTAGATTTTATGCTACGGTTATCTTCAAACCCTAAACCAGAAGTCAATTGGAAACCTTAAGGTCAACAAATACACATCAAACCATAATAGATTAGATCCGACAATCCCGTGTTCCTAATATTGAAACAATGAAATTGAGATAGTAGTGGATAATAGTTCCTAATAATATAAGGATGCATAAAAATATCATATTTGATAATTTTTTATGTTTTTTAGATCCGAACGGGATCAGTTTTCGAAAACCGTGCCTCGGTACCTCCGACGGTAAAAATATTCTGATAATACTAATAAACTCGTAAAAATAAAATGATTTCAAAAATATTAGTTTCATTATGTTTCGGTATCTAAAAATATCAGATATAGCTTAAATACATGTATTTTTATTACTACGGTATTAATTTGTCTTATCTACTATTCATAGTACTATTCTACACTATTCATTATTTCACATATATTACTTTTTCTATAATTATTTCTACACTCTACCATACCTATTATCTACTTTTTACTTTTTCCATACATCTTCATTCACATCAAACTTTACATCTTATTACTTTTAATTAACAAAAATACAAAGCTAATCAAAATCACTCCCTCTCTCCTCTCCAAGCATCGCCGGCCCTCTCTCTCCCAGACACACACACACACATTTATTTTTCTTTTTCAATTTATTTAATTCACACAATTTTCACTCAAAAATTCTATAAATACCCCATCCCTCCAATTCTTTCACACACTCATTCACCTTACTAAACTCTCCCAAATTCTCTCCTCAAACACTCTCTACCAAAATCTCTCTTTTCTTTCTTCACTACCCAAATTTTTCCTACACATTTCCAACATACATAGACACTATCCAACTTTTCTTCCACTACCACTTCCATATTATTTTCTTAAGTAAAAGTTCTTTCCCTTTCTTTCTACCATGTCATGTAACTTAACATGACCATGATGTATGTTTCTTAAACATTCCAATGTTGTAGAAGCAATACTATATTCATGTTTTGCTCTTGCTCATGAATAAATTTCATATTATGTTGTTTTACTATTATGTTGATATTATGATCTTATTATTGTTATTATCATGCTTCTAACCTAACTTCATATATATGTTACTATCTATGTATATATCTATATATACTTTAGAGCCTAAACGATTACTAACAAGCTTATTATATTTGCGCTTATTATTGCTTTTTCTTTCTTTCTTCTTTTTTTTTTTTTTTTTTGACATAGTCCCGGGTTGCCTTGATGAAACTAAACTCCAATACTTGACCGGGTTATCTTGATGAAGCTAAGGTTCCAAATACTTGACTATAATATTTTGCTTATTATTGATATATTGCTTACTAATATTACCTTTGTAATCCCCTAATTTTATGTAATCTAATTTTAATAAATACTAAAAATGTAATATAGAATTATATAAAATATTTGGAACAAGTGGTAAAAATCACTCCAAATTTTTCTCGATTTGAAATGTTGAAGTATGAATGAATTTGATTATAGTTAGAAATATTAGAATCTCTACCAATAAAAATTTTTCGAAATACAAACTGTAACTTCTATGATCTCAAATAATTTACAAAACAACGAAAACTAATTGTTAATATAAATTACTGAATCTTTTCCCTTAAGCTCAATACTTAGGAAATAAATTTATCGCTTGTTAAATAATGAAATAATAGTGATCAAAATCTATTAACAATATTAAGTAGCACTAGACAAAAATATGTGGCTATTAACAAATTAGTATTAATAACTTCTATACAGTAAAACATAATATTTGGTAAAATGATCAAAAGTCCAACAAGAAATCATAGTTAACCTTAATTTTAAATTACAATAATAGACGATTAATTTTTAGAACCTACAAGATATAAAAATATAGATTAAAGATAAATTACTAGAATTACAAAAAATACGATAAGATCACGAATAGATTAATATATAAGAATTTAGATCTTGAATAAATATTTAAATTTCACTAATATTCTAATGAAAAGATTTAGAGATCTTCAAAATTAAAATCATGAATTGTCACCGTAACCTTTAATAATTTTTATAACTAGAAAATGAACAAATTGGCAAATGTGAAACTAATATCAAATGTATGATTCAACAAAAATCTTAAAATAGATCTATGAATTGTAATAAACTTTTTCGCAACTTGAAAAACCCGAATAAAAATTTCTTTGACCTTAATAGATACCAAAAACGAGATTTTGTACCTTGAACTGATAATTCAAGATATAATTAGGAATAGCTCTAAATTTCAAACCGATAAAATGCAATCTATTAACAGTGCTCATCGTGTACAACAATAATCCAAAGATGGATTACTAAAATTATAAATACATAATAGATACTAATATCGATCAATAATTACTAATCTAGAACTAAAATGAAAATTTCAAAGTCGTTGTTAAACTTGTTAGGAAATTTTGAATTCATTAAGAATCGGTTCCTAGTTTAATTTATTGAACTTGAAAAATTTAATCGCCCAAGTTAAAATACAAAAAAAAAAATTTAATTAATCGTGTAAACTAAAAATTTGTTCATACAAACAATCTAGAATTTATTTTGGAACTTAGATAATTTTACTCCGATAAAACTCTTATCTAACCGTTATAAGTATATGTTATAAATTAATGTTGGTTAAATTATTTTAGTTAACCATTAATAATAATAATAATAATAATAATAATAATAATAATAATAATAATATAATAATAATAATAAAAGAGAACCGAACCCCTGCAGAATTCACGAAGAAGCAGAGAAGTCTTCACGTTGAAAAAAAAAACAAACAAAACAAAACAAACTTGAACGTTGCAGAATATTACGTGGAACAAAGCATGGAGCAGAATTGTTTTATCCACGCACAGATAGAGGACTCAGTCACTAAATTCTCCACACGCAACAAGCTCCTCACGCACAAACAAAGGTAATATGCAGAATTCCCACGCATAGTACGTTGAATCACATGAAACAGAAAAGGAAAAGAAGATGTGGAACAAAGGAAGCCAAACAGTTGCTGGACTCCACGCTGGAAGAAGAAGAACCTCGGCTGTAATATTTTCCCCATGCCAAATTAGAACTCTTAGAATTAAATTCACGAACAGAAGCTGCAGTTCACTTCATCTTCAAGTAAGCAAACAGTAGCATCCACGATGGAGCAAAGCAAGCAGCAGCATCTTCGACCCAATTACAAGCAGCAAAATAGAGGACAGTTGCATATCACGTGGAATAGAGCCGCTGAAAAACTAAATTGCATCACGAGCAGAGGTGAAGTCGGCTGTGCAGTCTACGCATCTCCACGATTCTTATGCTGAAACAAAAGACACGAAGTAGATTTTTCCACGGCTGCAATTCCTTTCTCACGCATGGAATGTAGCAAATTGAACAGAGGAATTTCCATGGTGCAGCAAATGACGTCGTTGGCTGCTGCAGGGGAGGAGTTCACAGCTGTGTTGAATTCAAAGTGAGCTCCAAAAATCAAAATGAAAATTGACCCATCAACCGACCATGAAATTCCAGCTTAGATATACATTAAATGCCAAAGTATTCCAACTCAAACAAATAGCAAATAAAATTCTCAAATGGCCTTGTTATCCATCGAAAAGTGTAGCTATAGCAGAAATCACAATTTCAATCTCTGATTTAGCTCGATTTTTATCCGATTTTTCTTGCAACTTGAGCCCCTATTTTACACACATAAATAACCTTAATTAACTACTAAACAAACACAATTAATGCCCCTTGAAATCAACCACAAGTTTCATACAAATTCATCAAAAATTCATCCTCAAATTCGCATGAAATTTCTACCAGAAAACAACGATTGGAATTTGTATTTTTCCTAGTCCAAAACACCCTCTTTTTTGTCCTAACTCTAACCTAACATTAGTAAATATATATAGGTTTGAGTTAGCTACAAATTTAGCTCTCAACTCCCACAAATTCACTCTAAAAATATAGCTACAAAGGAAAATGCGACCAACCCTCTTCACCTTGCATATTCATCCATTTAGACAACCTTTGAGGAGTTATAAAGCAAATATAAACCTTACCCTACTTCATATATCCTATCCAAGCATCAACCACATCCAAAACATCAATTCCCTCTTTCAAACAACAGCAAAAACCAAGTTAAATAGCCTTTGGTACATCATAAATTCAAGTTTGAATCTAAATGGTAAGAATATGTACATACATATACTAGTTTAGTTAGGTTAAATTTTGTTAGTTACTCATCCTTCTACCATCCTCTTTAGATCATTACTTTCACCGAGAAGGAGGAACTAGACCCCATCTATTGTCTAATAAAGGTAAGAATCATATCAAGTTCAAATATTCATTATGTTTGCTCTTTAGAAATTTGTCTTAGAAATTATCAAAATTGAGCTAATAGTGTATTGATGATATTTAGACTATTTAGTATATAAATACAACAACTTGAAGATTTTTAAGTGTAGAAATTCAAGTCTTAGAAAGGAAAAACCAAAACATACTTCAATTACAACAAACTAAGTTGAACTTTAGATTACTCATGTGTATCCCTAGGAAGATTGAATAAATTGTATTGATGTGTTTGTTATAAGCCAAAAATGACCCCACCAATGGAAAGAACACGAAAAATCCTATGAAATCGACTATTTATTTGTTAAAAACGGATAAGAAACAAATTAGATATTGCAAAAACAAAAATGAGATCAAGCTGCCAGATTTGCTCAAACAGAGCGGACTGTTCTTGTACTTTTCGCCCCCTTAATGATCTTGATTAATGAAAACGACTATTTATTGGTCCAAAACGGGTTAGAAATGAGTTAGATATGATCAAAACAAGTTTTGATTATAGTTATTAGGATTCACTTGAAACCTATGCATGTGTTTCATAAATTTAAAAATTGTAGAACTCTCTTTTCTTGAAAATAATTCCACTACTAGAAAGTACTCTTCGAGTACTACCAAATCGACTATTTATACAGCGAAATCGGATTTAAAACGAATAAGAAATCACAAACTAGAAAATCATTCAGTTTACACTCTTAACCAACATCAATGTTACTGTTATTCCTACAAGTATGATTATGATTATTACTATTATTATTACCATTGAATATAGTATTCAATATTATTGATATTTTCATCACGAGTCTTTATGATTATTAATACTGTTCTTTATACATTAATGTCACTATATTTATATTATCGTCAATACTATTATTATTTTTGTCACTAATATTATTATTTACTAATAGTATGATGATGATTGTTATCATTATACGTGTATTTACTACTAATATCGATATTAACATTTCAAAACTAATACTACTGACAATTTTATGTTATTAAACTTAGTTTGTTTTGCAATAAAAATAAAAATTTAAGAATAATAAAAATTTGATATATCTAAACTCCATAGACATACGATTTTATAATTTTGGAAGGTATAGATGCTAGAACATACCCTTAAATAAATAAAAATACTAATTTAAGAGACAGATAAGGTTGACAGGCAAAGAATTAATAAATAAAAATCTTCTACTAAAAGCAGTAGGATTTAAAGAAAAGACAAACTCCTTAATTAAAAGTATAGATATCTAGAGAAACAAAATACAGATAAATATTCTCTACTATAGGGATTAAAATCTTAATAAAAGCTGAATCAATTACCGATAGAAATAGTTAGGCACCTATAAGGATTCAATTAAATTATTTAATGATGCGATAATTAAAGTAACGGGTTTAGTCTCATGTCCGGCGATTGCAATCAACACCTTTAATTCTAGGAAGAGTTCTCTTACAAAAATAGTCCCATAATGAATCTCTGTTATTTCCTTTCATAGGAAAATAGATCAATTTCTGGACTTTCGATAGCTTATACAACGATTTAGCAAGGACCATAGGTGAGTTACTTGACTTTATCACATTGTTTGTGCTTGTAGTATAGTTGTATTTGGAATAATATATATATATATATATATAATCAATTGATATGCATGCGGGATTGGGATAATGCATGATGTATGGTATATGATTAAATGGCAAATTATCATAATATAAGTGATAATTCTATTGTATGATAAATGTTGTATGAAGCATGTTGATGATTGTCTGTAAATCGTATGATCGCCTTAAACTGGATTAACAACTACTAGTACCATAAATGAAATGGACATACATTGCACGATTTGCATAAACTGCATTTGGAGATGTGGCAGCCTACTATGTGTTAGTATTTCGGTTCTCTGGTAATGCTTGGTTTTTCTAGGCAAGAGGCTATTAGTTCTACGCGAGCTTACCTTTGTTCCGTCGGTTCCATGGGAACTAATTGGAAATGAAGGATGCCGCCTGTGGTATTACTGTGAAATGACTAACACTTGGTGGAGTTTCTAAGGTTTAAAACAGGAATTGAGTGCCTAAAGTGTAAAGAGATGGTTACAATGAGGATCGTGGCATTCCTGTATACTTAGTTTCTCCTGGGTAGGTGGGCCATAGTATCGAGTTCCTTCAACCCCAATGAAGAGGGCATAAATCTTCATCTTGCTTTAGATTCTAGATCATCCAAGCTTGTAATGTGCATATGATTGATTGTTGCATTACATGTGATTGATAATTATACTTAGTTGCTATTGTTTGATGTGTAGTCTGATCAGGTTATCTCACTAGGCTCGTGGTTCGCTCACCCCCCAATAGTTTTGTGAAAGATTATTACTAGCTCGGATTGGGCTAGGAATGTGTGAAGAGAGCTTCTCTAACGAACTCTATTGAAGATAGAGATATAAGATACTGTAAACTTAGAAGGTAAACTAGATAAATTTTATATTACTGAAATTTGTAAGTTGTAGTTTGAAACCTACTTTCACTATTTGGTAGGGGATACCGATTCTCTGCGATCTTGGTAGAAATTGGAAAATCGGATTCCATAGTTGAAATCCTGTAACATAATATATCATTTATATGATAATTACTTAGAAATAAATAGAGTCTTGTACACTCTAACTTACAAGGCGGCTCTCATGTTATGGGTGCACATGTAATATGATAGCTTTAGATAAATCCTGCTAGGTCCCCATTTGGAGTCCTGACAACCTTGCTTCTTATCTTATATTTTCATCATCTACATAGTATGTGCTCATGATACATGCATCTACATAATGATAATGTCTCAACTATAATTAAAGTAGAATTTTTCTTTAATGAAGGAACTTGAAACTAAATTTTCTATTATGTAACTTGTCATTAAATAATGGAGTTATCATCAACAATATAGAAATGAAATTATACAACATTTTTTCAAGTTTTCTCAAATAATGAAGGTAGTTTTACCAAGGAAATATAAGAAATAAACACCTTCTTTTCATAATATGATAACCTAAGTCTTAGTAAAAATAATTTATTGGTATTCAAATTTTTCGCAAAAAGCTTAAGATTAAAGTCTTTTCAAACTCCATAACAAAACCAAGAAGCAAAGTGGTTTTCAAAGTTAAGATAAAATCAACCCATAAATTTATAAACCTAGTTAGAAAAACAATGATTTTCAAGTTTTCAAAGAAGGAACCTATTTTAAAAGAAATAACAAGAATGTAAATATGATAAGATCAAGAACAAAGGATTTTATCAACAAAGATGATTTCTTTTCAAATAAAATTGGTAGAGGAAATAAATGACCAAGTTTTAGAAACAAAAATTCATTTTAAGAGAGTTAATAAAAAAGAATATAAGAGGAAATGACTCATTTGTTAAAACCATTCTAAAGGCAAGTTTATAAATAAGTTATCAATAACTTAATAAACTTTCTAATAACTTTGTTATTTTATCACTAGAAGTAAAAATTATAAAAGACCAAAGTTAAGGGAAATTTTTATTTGTTTTGGAAAAAGGAATGAGGAAAATAAAATAAGAATATACTTATTTATAATAACCTAGGAAAATATAAAATTTCTTCAAAATACTTTCAAAAGAAATTTGTCAAGTTTAAGTTTCAACACTTCAAAATGAATTGTTTTATGAAATAAATCGTTGAGGCACTATCATTAGAATTGTTGCATATAAAGTGAGCCTATATATATACTCAAAAGATTTTTCAATCATATATATATATATATATATTTGCCAAAAGATTTTTAGATAAAGTTGAATTGGAAAATTGTTTTGCAAAATCTGAAAATGTTCGTTTTGAATCTGTACCGAGACATGTAGCAACCCAAATGACCTTGTATGCAGAAAATAACCTTAGAAATGAATAGATCTTTTTGAGTAGGTAGAAATCGATATATAATATATGAAATTCCGAGTTAAAATGAGCAAGTTATGGTAATTTTTAAGTTGGGATCTTACTATATGTGAATTTTGACAAACTTAGTATAATAGAGTTACAAGTTTAAGTAGATTTTCTAAGAAATACTCATTTCAGGTATTTCTTTTATATAGGTGACAAGAGTCCGAGCTACCTTACCCGGAAGACTAATTCGACTAAGGAAGCTTCTGCTGATATGGCCAAGTGAGTTTAAATTCTCGCAATTATACTTATGTATTTGCTTGTGGCTTAGTAACACTAAACTTTAGGAAAAGATAAAAATATAAAAGTGCATGTGTTTTACTTACATGGTTGAAATTATGATAAGTATATCGATGTGAGAATTGTTAACTAATCACTGCATGATTTAGTTTAGTATTGATTGTCTACAAATTCTATGGTCACTTATAAAATGACTGATGCTATACTATGATTATTAAATTAAATGATTCATGCATAACACGTAGTGAGTCATATTGCATTCATTACTATACCTTTGGTAGGTCGAGGACCTGAAATTATAATTTATGACTTTGATTGTTTGAAATTAAATGGTGAGTGGGCACCCGTATCAACTACATTTTAGCGATTTGTATGAATCCGTTCAAAACTACAAAAACATCATTTGCGAACTATAGCTTCGTTGCCTGGAACACCTAACCATCAAATGAAGGGATAAATCCATTCAAACATATGATTCCCGGAAAATCGTATGTATTGTTTACTCACGTGATTATTTGCATCTCATATGCTTGATTAAATAACTTGGTTGATTATTGATTGTGAGTATCTTACTTTTGGATTTAATTCTCACTAAGAACCAAGCTTACCCCTTTATAGATATCTCTCACAATTTCCCCATTTATGGTTGAAGCCCCGGGGGTATTTCTCATAGGTATTACCTTCTAGCTTAAGGAGTTTTTGTTCCAGTGTAAGCCGTCTCAACACAGTCGGCCTACCCTCGTACGCCGCCGCCGTTAAGCATGTACACTTGAAATAGCCACAAATTTCCTAATTTATATTTTAATGTGTTATTGAAATTATATATATGATTTTAAAATGAGATATATGTGCATGGACTACATAATTAGTGCATGTGTTGCATATGTGTGATTTTATATGTGTGTAGTGCAATGAAATTAATATTATTGTATTATGTATATTAATGTGTGCATGGTGTAATGAATGTGTGTGTCTTTTGTGAATTAATATGTATGTACTATGTTTAGAATAAATAAAATAACTTGTGAATTGTTTAAGAATTGATGACAGAATTTTTACAAAGTTTAAGCATGCCCAAATTAAACTCAAATGCATTCCAAATTAAGCCAAATTAAGCCTAAGTCAAATACGCCTCAAAAGTCAAACTTTGGATAATTATTGACCTCAAATTAGATTAATTAGAGTCTCTTTTTGGCAGCCCTAATTTTCACACGAATTTCTCTTTTTCTTTTCCTTCCCTCTTCTTTCCATCTCAAAACCATAAGCCCTAAACCAAAATCAACCACAAGCCTTTGGATTCAAAAATCACTCTAAGCCAAAGCTTATTCATGTAAGTTAATGCAAGCCTAATCCTTTTTGTTTCATTTTCTTTCTTGTATTTGGATGTAAAACTTATGGTAGGATTAGTAAATGTCAATTGAGTTGATTTATTTATGTATTGATATATGTTAGGTTATGCTTTGCTATTGTGTGAGCTTAGTTAAGTGTTAGGGAAGTTGTAAGGAGTGTTGGTGAGTAGTGGAACTAAATTGAGTGGTTGAAGTGTGGAATTGAAGTATAATTGGTGTTTAAATGTTGTACTTGGGTGTTTGATGATTAGAAGCAGGGTTTGTGTTGTTTGGATGATGTTTAGAACATATAACAAATTTTGGGGAAGCTTAGAATAAGTTTGAAGAATATTTGAAAAGAGTTGAAGTTGTAAAGAAAACAGGGGAAGCAAAACATTTTCGTATAGGTTTATTTTTTAGCGTACGTCGATATCTAATACTTCAACACCGTCGGCGTAGAGGCGGTGTTGAAGGTGATCAGAACTAATTTTCTTAAAGGCGCTTGAAACGCTGCCAGCTTTAGCAAGGAAAGTTTGCCGTTGTTTATTTTTCAAAACGTACGTCAACTAATAAGGTTCCAACACTGCTGGCTTAGAGGCGGTGTGGAATAAGAACAGAATCATAATTTTTAATGCCGGACTTAAGGTCGTCGGCATAGGATCCAAAGCTGTCAGTATACATGGATACGATGCCGGTATTGAGGGTATCTACAGGTGTAGATCAACCACGCGAAACTCTAGGAAATTTTCTGAACTTTGGAGTTGTAGTCTACACCTACTCAATGCCACCGACATAGACTGAAGGCTGCCGGTGTATCTTTGAACGCTGCCAGTGTTGGCAAGTGTTGAGCTTTAGTGCATTGTGCACCGGTTCAGTGCTATCGCCGTGTCCCTTGCAGTTTTTATTTTCAAAAGCTTTCTTCAAGACTTGCCAAAGCTTGATATATGGTCAATTGAATAATAGTTAAGTATTATAAGATATAATATGATGTTTAAATGCTATGTTATGACTTTGCAATAATTTATTTGAATTTCTTTGATTAGTTATATTTGGAATTAGTTAATTAGTGCTTAAACTAAGTGGGAAATTCAATATTGTCTTGAATAGTGATAGAGTATCACTCAGCCAACCCCATTAGTTCCCGAGCTATCTCAGTACGCGGTAACTTGCTTGTTTCTTTGCTAGGATAAGCATTACTTCAAGTTACTTTAAATTAAGAAAATTTAATAATTAATGAGTGTTGATTGTTTTTTTTTTTTTTTTTTATGCCGTTGAATCTGGTTCGAAGAGCGGCACTTTGCTTAGATTGGGGGCATGGTACTTTTTTCGTTATTTGGCTGAAGGAGTTTTTGGAAGAAGTTAAAGACTAGATGTAAACTTAAACTTCTAAGTAAATCTCCTTGTAATTATTTGGATCAGGCTTCTCTAGACTATGATGAACTGTATCTTTTAGCAGGGGAATAACCCTTTGACGATTGTAAGACCTTTATATATGCTTTCCTATTTCAGATATTACGTTATGATTTCCATTTTTAAACTGCTATATGAATGTCTTCTTAAACAACTTGTTTCAAAGTTGGTCCTCTATGATCATGAAGGTACGCCTTACACCCGGTATCGAAGCTTATGGGATGACGGAGGTAGTTATACTTAAGCTTTAATATTGAATGTGATGGAATGTCACATTCGGGATACCCTTTGGGGCGTGACATCATACATACTACATTTTTATAAAACAACCAGTATCATGCTAAGCGAACCAGTTGACATGGAAAATGCAAGTGTCCATTTCTACCAAAGAGGAACTAAGTCACTTGGGGAAACGATCTTATGGATAGAATCATGTCATGTGCTCAATTTTTGTTTAAATTCTTTTTGGCATTTACAACGGGGAAGAAAGAATTTGATCTTGGTACTTTTCACTTGAGAGACTAAGGGTGATACTATTAGGTTATAAAGTTATTAGCAGATGCAGAGTTTAGTGGCTCATATAATTTATATAGTACTTAGAAATTTTGAAAATTGTTTTTAGAAATACTAAAACTCTTTTCATTAAGGATTTTGAAAAAAAACCTGAGGATGCATGGTACCTAGAACTTATGCGATATGGTGACAATGCAAAACCCCAACCAAAGTCGCGGAGGGTGTAAATCCATACTATACGTGATCATATTAGTGATTATAAATATGTGTTTTTTCATTTGGTTAATGTATTGCATATGCCTTTTTAATAATATTATTTGTTAACCATACTTGAATGTATGATTTGAGGGAATTTCACGTAGCTAGATGTAGCTGACTTCCTAATTGTTGTTTTTGTACGAAATCAAAAGTTGAAAGTTAGACTAGATCTGAGCGTAAAGTGTATAAAATATTAGGCCTCATAAGATAGATAGAGGATTTAAAGATTGATAGACTAAGCTTAGTTTGAGAGACAAAATCTAAAACTGGAGCATTCTTTTTCCTTTTTTTTTTATGTCTTAATTAAATCCAGTTGTTATTTCCATTAGTCATATATTTACCTTATCTTATTTCTTAGTAGGATATCTACTTTTCTATGGTTTGTGTGATCCGTGAAATATTAGTATCCTTAATTATTTTCGTAATTAATATATGTTTATTATAGTGAGCAAATAATTAATTAGAATCTTGCTAATTTTTAATTAGCAAAGCAATCCTCAGGTTCACATGATATATCACCAAACCTCTTTTTGGTCATGGTAGACTCTATATATTGATACTAAATTTATGAATTAACCTTGTTGAAAAAACATCAGATGATTTATTTAAATTTTATGAACTAACAGATGTTTTTCACTTATACAAATAATTACCCTAGCCAATTTATTACAATATGTCCTTTTTTTACTTAAATAATCAACTGTTTAATATCTAAAAACCATCATAAACATCCAATAATTCATGCCAATAATTTGAAGCGACAAATGAAGTTGTCCCCTATCACTGTTCTATTGAAGGAATTTATAACACCGATGTATCAACAAGGAATTAATAACAAGAGTTTGATATAGTATTAAAAAAAAAATGAAGAGATAATATCAAAAATGGTATATCAACTTTCTCAAAAAGTTCAATAAGGTACCTAAAGTTTGGTTTGGAACAATTTGGTATCTAAATTTTTGCAAAAAATTCAATCAAGTACCTTAAGATAAACATATAATCTAACATGATTCTAATATACTCTATAATCATTCATCGTATGACATATCATACGCACTCCTAACATGATAATTATGTTGTGCACACTATATGCATAACAATATAATATACATTGCAAAGATATCACAAACCCTTAAAAATGATGAGCCGTAATTGTTGGTTTTTTAACTATCAATTCCAATTGAATTGGTATGTGTCAACAATAATTTATTGTACAAAGCAAAGGCTAACACATTTTATAACATGAAGCCAAATAAGATTCTTTTTATTTGTATTATCTATATGGATAAACTCAAATGACTAATCAAGAAAGAAGGTATTTGTCACCAAGTTCTACCGAGTAAAAGAGGTTGATCATTTATTGATGTAGTGACACTGTTATCAACTTTGAGCCTGGTCGATGCTGATTTGAAAATGCCTTGACATTGAACTTGCAAATGGTTTTCTTCACTTTCTTGGACCATAGGCAAGTGTTGTTGCTTCTTTATCTTCTCCAATTCCAAAGTCACATCTTTCATAGTAGGCCGGTTCCTTCCATGCACGTGCAAACATCTTTTTGCAAGGTTGGCAACCTTAAGAATTTCTTCCTTGGTTCCTTGATTTAAAACTTCAATATCCAAGATATCAAATAAATAGCCATCTTCTATTGAAAGGATAAAGTATGCGGCTAAATTCATACCTTCTTCCATCCAAGTTGTAGAAATAGGCCTTTTCCTTGTTAGAAGCTCAACAAGTACAACACCAAAACTATACACATCACTCTTGTCTATAAATTGGTTCGTTTGGAAGTACTCTGGATCAAGGTATCCAATGGTTCCTCGTACTAATGTGGTGACATGAGATTGATCAAGAGATACTAATCGTGACATGCCAAAGTCTGCTATCTTTGCTTGATACTTTTCATCTAAGAGTATATTTGTAGACTTAATATCTCTATGATATATGGGTGTTGATGCTATTGAGTGTAAATAGAAAAGTCCTCCTGCAATTTCTGTTGCAAGTTGCAAACGTACTCCCCATGGCATAAGGTCATCTTCGTGTGATCCATGAAGGTATTCATATAGATTTCCATTTTGTATGAACTCATATACAAGAAGAGGAATTTCTGTTTCCAAACAACATCCTAATAGTTTTACAATGTTTCTATGATTAATTTGTGTTAAAATAATTATTTCATTAATAAAGTGCTCAACCTTTCCTTCATCTATGATTGAAGATTTCTTTACTGCCACTATTCTTCCATCTGTTAATATTCCTTTGTAAACAGTTCCTTCACCACCTTTTCCTAAAACTCTGCTTTCACTGAAATTTTCAGTAGCCCTTTTTATCTCAAGTTTATGGAATAGTTTACAATTTTGAACATTTCCTCCAAATGACAATAGTTGTTGTTGCAGTATCAGTCCTCCATTTCTCTTAAAATGCTTTTCCTTAGGCTTCTTTTCTCGGTATAGCCACCATCCTATAAGAACCAAGGGAAATGCTCCTGGAGAGCAAATAACTACAAAAAAGAAAAAATAAATAAATGAATAAATTGTTACAAACGTAATTGTCGCCATTTGTGCAGTTTGTATATGGTCTAATGGCAAAAATGTAGGTTTGAATGCATATGTTTTGCCTTTAAAGTATATCAATGAAAGAGGAATGTGAGCATTCATCCATTCGTTCAATTGGAGATTGAGAGAACAAATGGAGTTTGAGTGCTTTTCATGGTGCTTATCATATATTCTCCTCTAGGAAAGCACAAGATACCCCCACGACATTGTGTCAAAAGGAGGAAGGTTACCACTAGGAACAACAGTAGTGCAGATTAAATGATTTTAGTTGGTCAATGTATAATTTTATTAGCTATGGTCAACCAAAAAATGAAAAGGATATAATTGAAAGATTTTGATTGATGAAACTTTATTTTGTTCCAACAAAGTGTGGCCTTACTCGCAACATTTTCCTTTCCAGGACTTCAAATGGCTAACCTTCAATTTCATCGATTGGAATCTTATTTCTCTACTTTGGCAATCTTAGGTAAGAAGTGTAACTTTTACAATCCAATTCAAACCTTTTGGGGATTCCAAAAGATGGATTTGATGAGATATATCCATGTATCCTACCTAGATTAGTGATTTCTTCTCTTTGTCACTAGGTTTCCTTAAGCCTATTTATTATGAGTATTAATAGCTTTAAGGTATTGCTATATGTTGTTGTTCCCTTTATCATGTTCTTTTAATTGATATTAAGGTGACGAAGTAAAAAAAAAAAAAAAAGAATTAGTGAAATTGCATCTTTGTGACCTGTTTGGTTAATTTTGTAAGTATATAATAATGACTATTCCCGTCATTTGCACACCTTTCGCTGTACTTAGCTAGTGATATTGTTATTCTACGAAATTCCTATTATTGCAAAAGGTGGTACAATGTCTTTAAAGAAGTAAAAGAATACTTATTTTTACTTTTTTTTTCTATATATTTATATCTATTTATAAAACATCAAACAAACTAGAGATAGTAGTTATTATTTCTTTATTTTATTATTAATTATTTTATTCCAAAGCCCCAACGTGTCATTAGTTACAATATTTTTGCTATTACTGAATTTATATGTTTTAATTTTTGTATAATTAATTTACATGTTGAGTTGCCACTGATTCTGGAAGTATAGTTATTATTTAGATCAAGTAAAACATACTACAAGTTGGTAAATAAGTTAAATAAAAATTATAAAAAAAAAAATACAAATTTCACTAGCTCAGATGGCACGTATGGCTTTGAAGAGGCAGGGCATTAAATTGAATGGATGGATGCATTAGAATTTGAAAGAGATTAGTAAGTAATTAAACAAACTGATTAAATAAACTGCCCACACTGCCATTGATGACACGTGATTTTGTCCGTTCTAATGTATGGTAGCTGCAATTTTTAGTTTAAATTTGCTTAATTTCATATAACAAATTTTTATGCTTGTCTGTTAGGTTTATGCTTGACTTCATGGAGAATAGTATTCCTCATGGGATTAACACTTAAGCCTAAAAAATAAACCATTTTATTATCAAGGCCAAAACTAGCATGCTTTCTAAATTGCTATTAAGAAATGGGTTGTGCAAATTGGCTATTTCATCAGAAAGCAAACGTTACGATTTAAATTTTCAATTTGTCTATAAACAGGCTAGCTGATCGGCACCCCACCCCAACCAACCCCACCCCACCCCCCACCCCCAAAAAAAAAAAAAAAAAGAAACTGCAAACATTCATATAATATTAATTAAATCTAAGCAGATATTATTTAATAAACATTAAAATCTATGATGTATAGGAGGGAAATATAAATTAAACTATATCAAGTAAGAACAGCTTCGAATGATATATTTTTATTACCAATATAACGTTTTACGCTTCCAGTTTTGAAGGATTGCGAAAATTATTGAAAGTCCATTAATATGTGCTGAACTAGTTCATAATATATTAATGAAAATTAATACCAATTTTTTTATATAACTCTCACAAAAAAAAAAAAAATAATGATTCTTTTATAATATTAAGCTTTTTACATTAAGGAAAAAATCCTCAGTGGATTAGTTGACATAACATCTTAAATGTACAAATCAGTTAAATTGATTGGGGAAATTAAAAAAAGGTCGATTTCAGTGGGATATATAAATGGTTTAAGTAACTCAGTCGGTATATTAACCTTTTTAATCCATAATCTCGTCGTGGGATGCATGGGACCTAAAATTCTAGCTTTTTATCAAGCAAGCTGAAAGGGCAAATCCATTTCAGCCTTAGGTCAAAATGAATAGAGACGGGATTGTACATTTAACCCGCAGTTTTTCTGGTCAGGATAAGAAAATAAAATAATAATAATAAGGTCGTGTGCATTTGTTAAACTTAGCTCCGAGTCAGAGCTCAGAATGACTAGTTTTAGTGCTATTTTATGCTCATAACAAAACTTGCATGTTTTTTTTTTTTTTAACTTTCTCGTCTGTTTCTTACTGTAGCTATATAGTGGTTGATAATCCATCTTTTTACTGAAACCCAATGGTTGAGAATTATTTGATTGGTATCGTTTTCATATTATTTTTGTTTAAATAAGTTATGGAATAATCCGTTAGGTATCTTATAATAATTATTGTGATAATTTGGTTGAAAATTTCTTGGAAAATAAAAAAAAAAAAAAACATGTACTCTCAAGGCAGAAAAATCAAAGAAAAAGAGCTGACTTATGGATAATAAATTATTATTAGTTTTTAGTGACATTAAAAAATTGGAGGGTGCATGAAAATATTTTCATCTTATATAAAACTTAGGGCTAATAACAAAAACCTTATGTGTGTTTTGGCCTGTTTGAAACACATTACCTGTGTTAATTTTTTTAAATGGGTGACCCAAGTTTAATGCAAATGTGTCAATATTATTTATTGATTTTTGAAAAAGATATGTTTGTTTTTTTACCATTCTTAAAAACTTATTTTTATTTTTTTGTCTTTTAAAAATAATTTTTAATATTTTATTTATTTAATTTTATTTAGTAATATTTTTATTAAATTAATTTTCTTAGACTAATAATACAATAAAATATATCTCTCTAATAATATTTTATAATATCGACATTTTTACATAAAAATTGGGTTATTTATTTGTCAAAAGAATTAACATAAATCATGTGTTTGTAACTATGTCAAAACACAGGTAAAATTTTTATAATCAACCCTAAAATTTTCCACATGAAATGATAAGAACAAGATTGGGGAATATTTTACTTAGATGTTTATAAAGTGTCCTAAGATAAAGATTTATTCAAGTATATAGGGAATAATTTCAAGGGTTTTTTAACTTTGTCAAAAATATACGAGGCTCAACACATGTGGTGTTAAAGACTATGCTAAGAACAAAAGCCAACGCTTAGGGGAAATACTAACATGTACATAGCACAACTTAAACTACACGCCTGTGTTTAAAGTAATTTTACAAGTTTTCACAAGTTTTCAAAGTACACAACCTAACTAGTATTGGAAGTTGTATGGATCCAGAGTACACAAGCTAACCTATGTTGGGAGTTGTGTAGATCGGAGTTGATGACCTAATTTGTCTTGAAGGTCATGTTAAATTTAGAACTCTTATTTTGTTTTATTTCATTAAGTCATTTTATTAAGGTTTTAATTAGGGGTATTGATGGAAATTGAGTTAGAGAACTATGCATGCCACAACCAACCATACAACGGTATCAACAATCATATATCACATTGAAGGAAGAAGTGAAAGGAATGTTGGGCTCGACAACTTATGTGAAGGACCGTATGAAGTTCCACTATTTGTATCCATGGTTGTGCTAGCCTAGATAGCAGAGACTTGGAGATGGAGTCCTATACCCTATCTCATGACCTGTATGAGAGGATTTGTCAACCAAGTTGCTTATCCAAAGTTCCATACCCTATGCCACAACCCCATGATGTAGCTAGTGGACTCGTTACGAGGATTTTTATTATTTTTCTAATTTTTGTTTTATTAGATTAGTTTATTATTTGACTATTTTATCCTTTAACCTAAGTTATGGGTATGAAAGGGGCGTCATTATGACAATTATTAATCACTGATTAGTTTGGATAAATTATTCTTTCTTAAGAGTTCTTACTCTTAAACTAACTCTTATCAAACAAGTTCTTGATTGTGGCGAGTGCAAACATGAGCAAGAGTGTTATATCATTCTTTGTTTTCTTGGTATGTAATATCTAAGGTATGTAAAGGTTTTATCTTTATTTTCAAGAAACCCTAATTCTTAGCTTTAGATTTTGGGATTCAATTGAATTAATTATTTAATTAATTCTTAGATACTCTAGTGATTATCTTTCTATGTATATTATATTAGTTATGCCGTATTTATCAATAGAATACTTAGTGCTTTTATCTTCCATATCATATTTCATATCTGAGTGTATTTTTAGACATATATGGTATTTTATTAATTTTATTAGTTTATGAGACACTCCTATAGATGGTCCTATTTCTGTCATTGACTAATGACTTGTTTCTTTTGGAGATTAATAACATCTTTTTGGAGTTTCTATGCTCTTGAAATTCTACTCTTATCAATCAAATTCCTTTGATTGTGGTGATTGCAAACACGAGTAGATTTTTTTTGTCATATCAATTACTCACAAGTGTTCTTGAGATCTTCTTTTCTTGGTAAATAATATCTATTAATCAAAGTTCTATTCTTTATCTATCAATTTAACTCTAATTTCATCATAAACTTAGGAAATCTATTAATTATTATAAGTTGTTCTTGACATCCTAGTGGTATTCTTCCTAGGCATAATATTTTCATTAGTATGGTATTTATCACGGGTTATTCAATTGTTATCCTAGTAGCTGTCCTCCTAGGCACATCATGAAACTAATAGAACCTATATAAATATTATATTAGACACTTTAATTATTATCCATTAGAAAGTAAATTATTAAAGTCCTATAAAATAAAACAATAAATTTATTTTTCCATGAGGAAAATTGAGTAAAAGAAAAAATGAACTAATGAAAAGGAAAGGAAAATTATTCTTATAGATAATACAAAGATGGTTGGTCGAAATTTCATTAGGTGTACAAATGATGTGTTATATACGATTAGTATGTAATTGCTAATAAAATTTTAATATAAATAAAATATGTAAATTGTGCATGATAATTGTTTTAAAATTACATATTCTACAATCATGTAAAACTTATTGATACTTATATATCACGTGTTTACACATGATATATAATATCTAATATGTTAGATGGGTATAAAGTCATCAAGAATAATTAAGTGATGATACCAGGACTATCAGTTAGACGAGCGCATATGAACCCTTTCAACTCATTAAACATGAATTTACGTTTCTGTAAGTTTAAAATATATAGGTAGATGCCTTCTATTACCCTAGAAGCGCCATCACCAAAGGTTCATATATGTAGCGCCGATTAGGAGTTTCAATGGCAATTTGAAGGTTTGTACATATTTTAAAAGTTATAGATATGAGAAGGAATAATGTGGGGCTTATGAGGTTTACTCTTATTTGGGAAATAATTTTGAAAGGTAAATGCTGCAAATAGCTATCACAGTTATGCTATGTGATATTTTAATCATTTGGTGGAAGAACTATTTTCATATACATAAAGATACTTTTGTATTAAATTAATTAATTTCAAAATTTAGACACTTAATTATATATTTTGCCAAAGTTCAAATACAATTTGTGACAATTACCCATTTTAAAATGTGTTTGAAAATTTATCAAATAATTAAACAAACCAATAATGTTCCCTAAATCAGTGGAGATGGAGAGACGACGTTACGAAATTCCTTAATCTTCAATTGAAATAATTTTAACTATGTTATAAATTCTTTCAAATACTGTTACTAATCATTTTCACGAGATTAAATTTTTTGGAACAAGGTCGGTTGTCTTACAATTTTTAAATGGACACTTTTGCCCTTGCCTTTGTGTGATAATCCTACAACGCCATTACACATATATGTGCAGAATTAATATAGCACTCTTTATAGTTAGCTAGCTCTAGGCAGAATTAAATTTATGTATTTCTTTTCGAGATCTGTTCCAGCTGTTTGAATCTGTTACAATCTGTTATTCTAGTTTGTTCTTCTACTCTATTTTGTAACTAACAACTATATTCTAATTACAATCCATGAATTAATGTATTTGTAAGGCCATTTGTGATATAATCTTTAACCCAAACTGGTGGCTTGTGAGCTCGTGTTGTATCATTCATCTAAGTTTATTAATTTTTTTTACTTTTCCTGCATTCCTATTTTCATACTAACCGACTTGCAAGAACATCAATAGAGTATTAAAATTAGAGGTTATTACTGCTTGGTTCGTTTTGTATTTATTTATTTATTTTTTATCCCTTATTATTAATCATTATTTCATTTGTGCAATAATTGAAACCACAAACCTATCATGACGTGTGGATCCACACAGTCAAACCCTCCTGGTTTATTCACGGACTTTCCTGGACAAGGATTAATGTCTGCGTCCGCACATTCATCAATACTGTATTAAAAAAAAATTAAAATATAAAGTAAGTTTAGCATCCTTCTGTTTTAAATGAAAACAAGTTCATATTTAGGAAAAATAAAATAAAATAGAATAAATATCTATTTTTATGGAAAGAATAATATATATCATAAAAAAGGACCGATTCACTGAAAACCAGTTGCTTAGAAGCATGTATATCATTCGCCGGATATGAATTGAAAGTTGAGGGGAATTTTTTTTAATGGTGAACCCATAAGTCTTGATCTATAAGAATATATTCGAGTTGGAAAAGCACCTCTTAAAATCAATTAATAAAATTGACATCATTAATAGGAAATTAATTAATTAATTAATTATTAAGATTATTTAAAATTTAAAATTAACTAATAATATCTCAACATAAAATATCTGTAACAGTATTAGGAGGAAAATTGATAAAAGTTGAGAAATCGTAAATGAAGATGTTAGAAATTCCCTTTTATACTTTATTTGATTGCTGTTATTAGAAAAAGCAAAATAGTAGATGCGAATGTAATCGGATGGGAAATGAAGAAAATAACATTGATATATATATATATATATATTCTTTTTCTTTTTTGCTTCGACTAATTTCCTTTTACAGAACTAATAATTGATAGAAGTATATATTTTTTTGGTCTAAATATTTATCAATTTTGTATGTCATCTTTTATGTAAAATATTTGATGATTTTTTATGACTTTTTTTTTTGTGGTAATCATTAATTAACTGATAACATACCAGCTTTTGTTACTTGTCCGTTCAAACTCTCTTGGGAAAACACGGAATTGTTCTCACAAAATATAAATAAATAAAACAACGAAATCATAGAATTTTTCGATAAGCTGTCACGTGGAACCTCTCGCAATTCAAACTTTTTCAAATCTCATCATGTTATATTTGAACGTCTTAAGGCACTACGTTGCAATTTTCACTTAACGATACTATAATTGGGTAGAAAGCAAAAGAAGACCTTACCTTGCATCCATTTATCAAATACGGGTTCCCCTCATAGCCATAAGCGCATCTACATGAATAAATCGTTCTGGTGTCATTATCATATGTCCCATCGTCGGTGCAGTAGTAGTGAACCTTTGGTGAATCCCAATCATCCAACCGTTTCGCAAGCTTACTGGTGTTTGAGATTCCCCATGAAAGTGATACAGGGGCATGCCCTTCTATTTTCAGCGGAACTGGAGCTGTAAATGAGGGCCAGAAGTCGGAGCTCGACTCCCTCGCCAGAAAAGCATGGTTGCACTGCGTGTAATTTATCCCAGTAGTATCCTTTGAAAAATTGGTGAACTCCACTGCCAACTCCTGTAGACCAGAGGGTACCGTGGCTTGGCATGTACTGGGGTAGTCTCCTCCGCTACATTGGAGCTTGCAACCCACGAAAGAAAGGTTGCCGCCGCTTATCATAGCGTTAGCATTGCAGCCAACTGCAATGAAGTCATTGTATGATGAAAAGGCAAATGGGCTGCCTTTTAGACTCGGAGGTTGATGAGTCCCATTATTAATAGAGCAATTGGTATTATTTGAATAAACCATCGGATAGTTGACAGTAAGGTCTCCGTAACGAGAATATTCATAACTATTAAAAGTCCAAGAATAATAATTCATATGAAATGAAATATTAAGCACCTGCAAGTTGAGCTTCTTTGGAGAAAGGATGGGAATTGTTTCATTTTGGCACTCTATCGCGTACCAATCATCCAATAAACAGTCGGGTCTACCCATTCCAAATGGGTAGGGAACCGTTATATTTCCGCACTTATCTCTACAATTGGGCATCGACATGCTAGGAGATGATAATACTGCATCTGTCATGCAGACAAAAAGGAGGATGAAAACAAGGATATCTAGTGACAAATTTCTTTCAGCCATGTCTATTGAACCGAAGGGTTTAATATGATTCGTATTGATGAAGTGGAGGAGATGCTGATAATGCTTTTTATAGTGTGAGGTTGCTAATATCTTTCCATAGAAAATTTTAAAGTTCTGTGAATGTGCAGAGAACTTTCGTGTTTTACATTTATCTTTTATTAGTTATTAATAAAAACAATTAAAAAATTTAAAAAGAAATAATGTAAAAAAAATTAAAGGAAATGATTTTTCCCCTTTTTATTCTTTTTTTTTTTTTTTGCAAATTTTCTTTTGTTTATCTATTGCAGTTATTTATTTATTTTTTTAAATTAATAAAAGAGTTCTTAATTTATCTAATTGTAGCTTTATATTTAGTTTGAAAGTTCCTATGGTCATCAAATTTTACTATGCCTAGTTTCATCATTCTTAAATCGTCTTAGACGTTCATGAAATTAACGTTTTTTTTATTGAGTCAATAAAACTAATTAAATATTATTATTCGAAAGTTTAAAGTTTCTTATTAGCTCGTGAAATACACACTATAAATTCCTAAAATCTTGTTCATAACGTTTAATTCGTTATGAATATTTAAGCAATTTTATAAACTTATTAAGTATTCCTAAAATCACTACATTTTCGTAAAATCAATCAATGTACATAATTTTGCTTAAAGTTCATAACTGCACTGAATTATTCGTAAACCTCTTCACTGTAATTTGTAAAACTACTCAAAATTCTCGTAATTTTACTCAATAATTCAATAAAAGAGAAAATAAACTTTCGTCTATGGAACTTTACAAGGCTTCTCTTTTCTGACGTATGATGATTGGTTGGTTTTGCACGATTTATCTGATAATCAACATATAATATCTTAACTATATACGTTCTAAAATATTATTAATATCTATAGTTATCTTGTCTTTCGTCATCCAAGAAGATAATGGCAATGTCAGAATTTGAAATATAAATAAAAATCCAAAGAACCGGCCGCTTTTACTTGTAAACTAGCATATGGAATAAAAAATAGGCTGATTATTCGATATCATTTGGTGTGGTTCTAAACATCTCATTTCTAAGAAACTGAGAAGGAGCAAACGAAGTAGACTGCGGCTGCGAAGGGCTGAATATGATTCGTTCTGTTTCATTTTAAAGCGTGGCATCTATCCACGGAAAATTTTAAGGTTCTGCACCGCATCTCCACTGACCTTTCCAACCAGTCCACTTCATCGGAACCACAATTTTATTATAGTTTTATTTTTTTATACAGAGATGCCATGATATTTAATTGTCCATTATAACAATTCTATAAGTAAACTATACTAACAAAATCATCGAATAACCATTCATTATTTAAACCTATACACAAATGTTCAATACTAAAAAAAATTTTATTTAAAAATATCTCATTTAAATAAAAAATTAATTATTGAAAATCTTATTGTATTTTTATTCTACTCCTCAATGATATCAATTCCATTATTAGGCATGCCATATCATGTTGTCCTCAAGCCAAATTTTGTATGCTTTGCAAACCACTTGCTTTTGGAAGCCCAGCCCAATCATGCTGGCATGGCATGCTTTGTGTGCTTTTTTTCTATGCATGTTCTACTGTGCCGCCTATTTATTCATGTGCCATGTCTTGTGCCTTTCATTGGATTCAATTTTCACACAGTTTGTGTGGCTTTTTTTGTTATTTCTAACCCATGGTTTTTTTTCGATGGTTTTTGAAATTTTAATTAAACTAATTATTCAAATTAGTTTTGAAATATTTACAGAGCAAATGTAATAAATAAATTTTACATTTAACATAAATAGAATTTAGACGATGAATAAAGCATGACTTGTTAATCCATTAACAATAATATGTATTGCATTATTAATTATATTTTTATTAAAAAAACATAATTAACTTCATTCTAGGAAAAAAATTTGTGCGAATGTGATAAGTGACCACCTTATGTATTGCTTTAACTATTAACCCCGCTCGGGGACTGATATAGTGGTGGTGGTAGTAGTAGAGGACACTTCAATTGATAATCTACCTAATTAAAGAATTGGTAAATCTGGGTATTCATGGCTTTAAGAGTTTCCTCATGTTTTCTAATCAAACATTGTAATTAGGGCTGTAAATGAGTCGAGTTAAGTCGATATAGTACCAACCTCGAACTTGACTCGAATAAAAAACTCGAAACTCGAACTCAAACTCGACTTGATTTAACACTCGATAAACTTGAACACAACTTGATTAAGCTTGATTATTTAAATATTGATTTAACTATAAATAATATTTAATACTCAATAAACTCGAACTTGACTTGACTCGATTAAATTCACAAGCTCACCAAGCTAACTATTTTAAAGCTCGAACTCGAACTAGGATAACTCAAACTTAAGCTCAACTCGATTATAAGCGAGTCGAATTTGAGCTTTTGTCGGGTTGAACTTGAGTAACTCACGAGTTGTCTTGACTCACTTACAACTTTAATTGTAATTTGTAAAAAAAAACAAAGTTATTGATAGAATTTATTTTTCACTGATCCCAATGCATTTATTAATTTCATTTGTTTAATAATTTACAATTATTCTAAATAAATTAATTAGCAAATTTAACATTTAAAATAATTTAATTACTATTCTAGTATTATTTAACAATTTCATTTATTTATTTGCTATAAAAAATTCAAATTAATATGTTAATATTAGTACAATTTAAATCATTTCATAAAAGTAAAATATACTAAAGATATTATATTATTTAAAAAGACAAATAGATTTAATTAAAATAATAAAGGAAAATAATTTATATTATTTAAATATAATTTACAATAAATTAAAAAACATAAATTACTATTTTTTGTATTATTATTTAAAAAAAGTTTGCGTAGTGGTTCGTGGTTCTTGCGTACTGTACCATGCCAATCTACTTATTTCCAATGCTTTACATTTCACTTCCCTCGTGTTCTGCATGGCGGCCCACACATGGTCATGCTTGTCTTTTTCCTTTGAGTGGCTTGCGTGCTTTGCCAGACTCTCATGACCCACGTGCTAATTCATGCACGTCACGACCTATTTACCATGTCTATTCATTATAACCTTATATCTTCAATAAAGTAAAATGGATATAGACTAGTGTTTTTTTTATTTTTTTATTTTTGTTGTTAACTATTAATAAAAAGAATTAAAATTGTATGGAGAAAAGAAAAATTTGCGGAAACAATGGAGAATTAAAAGGGAATCTTTTTCCTTTTTCGTTTCTTTAGATTTTTTGCATTTCCCTTTTGTTATTTGCAGCAATTTCTAATTCTTTTACTGGTAAAAGAGTTCTTAATTTGACTGTACAAATTTTAACTTTATACGGTTATACTCCGTTTGAAGAAATTTTAGTGTGCTTAGTTTGAATGTTCTTAATTTCTCTTAAATGTTCGTAAATATTTATAATTCTACTCAACATATTTAAGTTTAATTTTACCATAAAAACTTTTAAAAACTTTAAAGTTTCTCATTAGTTCATAATATACCTAAAGTTTCTCATTAGTTCATAATATACCTTAAATTTTTTGTTTCTCATTAGTTCATAAAATACCTTAAATTTTTATATCTTCTCTTATAATAGTTAAATATTTTCAGAACTTTGTAAAATACCATGAATTCACAAAAATCTTATAAAATTCAGAAACGAACTTAGTGGTTCGTAATTTTAATTTTCCCTTTATGTGATAGTTTCACCCTATACTCTATCCATGCTTGATACTTCCAAAGAGTTACTTATTCACCTTTTTTTTTAAACTTTCGTCGGTCTTGTGTTATTTTATTATCTTAAAAAAATGTTTAAAAATTATTATTTTTTAAATTAAATAAGTGTAAAAGGACCAATGGAAGGAGGAGTAAGGGAATTGGTTTTTGTAAAAATCAAATAAGTGTGAAAGGATTGATGGAATGAGGAGTGAGAGGAGTACTTGCCTAAGCAACTTTGGTTGTTAAGCAACCCAACAAGCAACTCACTTTATTGCACAACCAACTGCCATATTACTCATATCTTTTGAAATTTCTACAAATTACTTAGGCATAAAATGCTCTTAGGAGATCTTGTAGTTCAAATGAAAGTCCGCCATTTATAGTTAGAATACATAGTGAGATAGTTAAAGGAAAAAGTAGAATGGTCATAGACTATAGAAAACTAAATAGAAATACTAAGACATATGCATATGGCATAACCAATAAAATTGATTTGATAAACATAATATAAGGAAATAATATATTCGACAAATTTGATTGCAAATCTGGATTGTGGCAAATACGACTGCATAAAGAATAAATCCTATGGTAGCGATCTCTTGTCCACAAGCACACTTTGAATGGTTAGTCATGTCATTAAGTCTAAAAAATGCACTATCTATTTTCCAAAGGAAGATGGATAATTTTTTTGTTCAAAGTATGACTTAATATTTGTGTACATTGATGATATTTTAGTTTTTTTCAAAAGTAGCAAAAGAACATATATCACATTTAAATTTTGGAATTTCTTAGACATGGAATAATAGTTACTAAGAAATAAGCTCAATTCTTTAGACAAAATATTGAATTTTTAGGAGTAGAAATTGGAAATGGAAGAATTAGATTGCAACTTCATATTTCTAGAAAAGTGTTGGATTTTGAAGAAAATTTGACAAAAAGAAACTATACTAGTTTTAAGGATTAGTAAATTATGCTAGACTATTTGTCAAAAACTTAAGTAAATATACTAAGCCTTTGTACAAAAATGTTAATAATTTTATACCTTTAGATAAGGAAGAAATTATAATATTCCAAGAAATAAAAGAATTAGTTAAATAACTTTTAGATGTAAGGTTGCATTTCTGATTAGTTAATAGTAGAGACAGATGGATGTGACAAAGAATGGAGAACTGTATTAAAGAGAAAACCTCATAAATATTATCCTAAGAAAGGAAGGAGATTTATAAGCAAAACTTGTTTGTGATATGTTTAAACTTTATGTACATATATGTATTTGTGTTGTTCTTTGCAGATTATGCAGGAATGAATTTATTTCAAGCACAGCAATGGTCGCAAGTCATGTTAAGGGCTCAACATGTTAATTAGTAAGGGTACAACAAGTCTAAGGCACTATAAGTTTGAATTTAAGACTTGATGGAGCCCACCTGAGCAAAGACTTAATCAAGTGCTAAAAAAGGGGCGCAACACTTCGTGGTGCAATAAGCTTTAGGGTACGACAAGTTTAAATCTAAGGTTCGATGAGCACAGACTTGGTCGATGGCAAAATTGAGGCGTGCTGAGCTTAGGGCATGATGATTTAAAAAATAGTCGTTACAAACTTTCATATTCAACCATTGGAGGTTCTTTTGGAGGTCAATGGCTATGTTTTTAAAGCTGCTATATATAGAATGGTTTGGGGTGTTTTTTAGAGGATGAGAAAAGAAGTAGAGCTTAACTTATGTATATTATATAAAAATACTCTCTATTTATGTTTTTTTTTTTTGAGTGAATAGTGCCATCATGAGATTCGTGAGCTAATATTGTAAGGTACTATTCACACTTTTTGTTTGAGTGTTTTAGTAAAGTCCTCTCTTGTTTGAGGCAATAGGTGAGGTCTTCATGTATTGAGGCACCTATGTGAAGTCGTATGTGTGTATAGAAAATTAGTGAAGTCCTTGTGTTGAGATGATGTGAAGTCCTCTTTGTGAGACATTTGTTTTGTGAATGAATAAATTGTGAAGTCCTCCTTGATTAAGGCAAAATGTGAACCGTGGGGACTAGTGGATAGGACGAACTCTACGTTAATACGGTATAATCTTCTCCTTCCCTTATCTCTTTATTACTATTATTTTAATTGTGTATAAAAGGATGAAAGATATAATGTTTGGTTAAGAGAGCTTAAAATTTATTTAGAAAGCCGCTTCGTAGCTTCTGCTTTCGCAAATGCATGTGTAAACAGGTCTATCTACGCTTTAATTATTTTTCCAACAACATTAGTAGTAATTTATGGACTAAACAGTTTTAGGTTAGTTTTGATAAATAAACAAGAAATTTTAGTTAAGATAGATTGAGAAGCAATTGTAAAACTTTTTTTTTTAAATGAGAAAAGTATGTCACAAAGAAGTGGGTAAAATTTGTAGACATATTAGTAAACAATGGTTATAAGTTGAATTTGAACACATAAAAGAAAAAGAAAATAATTTTGCAGATTCTTTGAGTAGGTATATCAATGGAGTAGCAAATCTAAAACAATTAGACATCCTTCAATAAATAGATAAATATGAATAATTTTACAGACAAAGTAGACAGGGTACAACAAAAATTTACAAATCTCAAACCAATTGAACCACAAAAATGTAAACCTATTGCTAGTTCTTACCTTATGCAAAATTACACTCCACTAATACATAAAATGTGTTTTGGAGATGTAGGACTCTTTGTGCAAGCACTAGATCACCAAATGTCACACCCCAAATAAGGTTTAGAGCATCAATAGTTCCACTATGTATAACCGTTAAGCATTATATGCAAAGGCTATCCTTAATTAAGTGAGTTTGCAACAAATTTTGAATTTAAAAAATCCTTATATAAATTTCACAAGTAATAGTAAATAATCTCTCAATAATACATTAGAAACTTCATAATACAAATATTAATGTCACGCCCCGATGGTACCCTAGTAGAAGTAGATAAATCACACCTGAATACTATCACTAGATTACCTTTAGAGAGTGACATATTTTCCAAAATAACAGGATCTCTTAGTTGCTTTAATAAGAAATGATAAATACACATAAGAAATATATTAGTAAATAACTGCCATCTTAATCATAAAGTATCATAGATTATTACAAATCATGTAGTCTTTTTGTAATTCTCTATATACATAACTGATAAGATAATACTAGCTAATATATTCTAGGAAAATATAAACCATTAATCCCAAATAGAACCATAAGCTTCCATCTCTTAAGCCCTTATCGGAGCCATATTTCTAGATATAACTAACCAAGGTTGAAGCGTAAACCTGAAAAGACTGTGGGAGTGTGAGCGAAACCATAGCTCAGTGAATAATCAGACATATTACACATCAAGCAAGTTATTAACAAGTCATATGTGATGCAATCACTCAAACATATGCTCAGATATAAGCTTGGATGATTTAGAATCCAAACAGGAAAAAGATTTACGCTCTCCTTTTAGGGTTGAAAAACATTTACTTTATGACCCACTTGCCTAGGAGAGACTAAGTTTACAGGAAAATCAATGATTTCTCATCTTAGGGTTATCACTTTAAATTTAATAACTGTTGTAACTGACCATTTTCTGTGTCCATCCTTAGAAACTTCCTAAGTATTAATCATTTCAAAGCGATACTACATGTGGTGTTCTTCTATACCACTTAGTTCTCATAAAATCGACGAAACAAAGAAAACCTTAGAAGAACTAACACTTTAAAAAAACCAAGCATTAATAGGGAACCGAAATAGTAATACGTAGCAAGCTGTCACCCCTTTATTTATGCAATAATGCAGTACGTGCAATGCATGACTAGGTTATTTAATAAGTCAATAATTCTTATTTAGTTTCATGGTGGTCATACATTACACACAATAATCATCATACTACTTCACATCATTATACCATTGTATTATCACTTTTGTAATGTAGATTAACAATCATACAATCAGATCACAACATATTTCAATCAAAACATTCATATTATTATCTTTGCATTACATATTCATCTAATTACAAGCACAAACAGTATAATATGTCTGAATTACTCACCTGCTCATAGTGACTAGTCGTAGTAATCAGCTGGAAGGTCTTCTATGGTATCAAAGTCACCTATTGAGATGAATAAAATATTTATCAATATAACATAGATTATATAATTAAACTCTTATATATATCTAGTGTCCTAAATTGATATTTGACTTGGTTTCTATTATTTATTTTGGTCCTTTAATGGTCTTATGATAACAATTATCAATTAATTTTTATTTTCATGTTGCTTGTTTGGTCTTGCTTGATATTTATATACATTTATCTGGTATTTGAAAAATTGATATTTAACAAGCTTACATGTTATAGTTATTATTACTATTTTATGTTATTCCCTATCTGACTCATTATAGTAACTCATACTCATTTATTATTGTTTAGTGTCATCGTGTTTCTCTTAATCTGCTTCACACAATTATTTTGTCCTTTTTAGAAGTCAAATTATTCATGAATTTAGCTTGTTTCAATTTCCATTCTTACCTGTTTATTTATATAAAACAAATATTTGATAATTATAGTTACTAATAATACTTAATATTTCCCTATAGTTTCTAGGGTTTATCGAATATTAAACATATTGTTATTCCAATTATTTGTATTTATTTATTTTCTTAGTAATTTCTGTTTTGATATACATATATATATAATATGTTTATTAATTATTATTTACTATAATATATATATATTTTATCCATGTAATACAGACTTTTGTAAGAAAAACATGTTTGTACGCCAGCTGCAACGCGCCGGCGTTGAAACCCAGATGCTGGTGTTCTTAGGTTTTACATTTTATTTTGTATCAAGGCACGCTGGTTTATAGGCTGCCAGCTTTACCACGTATGCCAGACTATACACTGTCGACGTATAACTCGAGTTAGCCGGCGTTCGTTTACTTTATGTAAAAATAATTTTTACGTAGTTTTTGTTTTAGTGTAAGCCGTCTCAACACAGTCGACCTACCCTTGTAGGTCGCTGGCGTTGAGCATTTACACTTGAAATAGCCACGAATTTCCTAACTTATATTTTAATGTGTTATTGAAATTATATATGTGATTTTGAAATGAGATATATGTGCATGAACTATATAATTAGTGCATGTGTTGAATATGTATCATTTTGCATGTGTGTAGTGTAATGAAATTAGTATTATTGTATTATGTATATTAATGTGTGCATGGTGTAATGAATGTGTGTGTCTTTTGTGAATTAATATGTATGTGTCATGTTTAGAATTAATAAAATAACTTGTGAATTGTTTAAGAATTGATGATATAATTTTTACAAAGTTTAAGCATAATTTTCAAGCCCAAATTAAACTCAGATGCATTCTAAATTAAGCCAAATTAAGCCTAAGTCAAATATGCCTCAAAAGTCAAACTTTGGATAATTATTGACCTCAAATTAGATTAATTAGAGTCTCTTTTTGGCAGCCCTAATTTTCATACTAATTTCTCTTATTTCTTTTCCTTCCCTCTTCTTTCCATCTCAAAACCATAAGCCCTTAACCAAAATCAACCACAAGCCTTTGGATTTAAAAATCACTCCAAGCCAAAGCTTATTCATGTAAGTTAATCCAAGCCTAATCCTTTTTGTTTTATTTTCTTTCTTTTATTTGGATGTAAAACTTATGGTAGGACTAGTAAATGCCAATTGAGTTGATTTATTTATGTATTGATATATGTTAGGTTGTGCTTTGCTATTGTGTGAGCTTAGTTAAGTGTTAGGGAAGTTGTAAGGAGTGTTGGTGAGTAGTGGAACTATTGAGTGGTTGAAGTGTGGAATTAAAGTGTAATTGGTGTTTGAATGTTGTACTTGGGTGTTTGATGATTAGAAGTAGGGTATGTGTTGTTTGGATGATGTTTAGAACATATAACAAATCCTGGGGAAGCTTAGAATAAGTTTGAAGAATTTTTGAAAAGAGTTGAAGTTGTAAAGAAAACAGGGGAAGTAAAACATTTTCGTATAGGTTTATTTTTTAGCGTACGCCGGCATCTGGTACTTCAACCCTGCTGGCATACAAGCGGTGTTGAAGGTAATCAAATCTAATTTTCTTAAAGTTGCTTGAAATGCTGCCGGCTTTCGCAAAGAAAGTTTGCTGGTGTTTATATTTTCGAAACGTACGTTGACTAATAGGTTTCCAATGCCGCCGGCTTAGAGGCGGTGTGGAATAAGAACAGAATCATAATTTTTAACACCGAGCTTAAGGCCGTCGACGTAGGATCCAAAGCTGTTGGTGTACATGGATACGCTGTCGGTGTTGGAGGTATCCACGGGCGTGGATCAACCCCGTGGAATTCTCGAAAATTTTTAGAACTTTAGAGTTGTAGTCTACACCGGCTCAATGCCACCGGCATAGACTGAAGGCTGTCGGCGTATCCTTGAACGCTGCTAGTGTTGGCAAGTGTTTAACTTTAGTGCATTGTGCACCGGTCCAACGCCGCCGACGTTGAAGGCCGGCGTATCCCTCGCAGTTTTTATTTTCAAAAACTTTCTTCAAGATTTTCCAAAGCTTGATATATGGTCAATTGAATAATAGTTAAGTATTGTATGATATAATATGATGTTTAAATGCTATGTTATGACTTTGTAATAATTTATTTGAATTTCTTTAATTAGTTATATTTGGAACTAGTTAATTAGTGCTTAAACTAAGTGGGAAATTCAATATTGTCTTGAACAGTGATAGAGTCTCACTCAGCCAACCCCATTAGTTCTCGAGCTATCTCAGGTACATGGTAAACTGCTTGTTTCTTTGCTAGGGTAAGCATTACTTCAAGTTACTTCAAATAAGAAAAATTTAATAATTGATGAGTGTTGATTGTTTTTTTTTTTTATGCCATTGAATCTGGTTCGGAGAGCGGCACCTTGCTCAAATTGGGGGCATGGCACTTTTTTTGTTATTTAATAGATTTATCTAGAAGATATAAGTATCTGAGCTACTTATATCAACCCCCTGAGCATTGTGATGCGTTACACAAGATCCCCTAGTATTACGGGCTATGCCGGAAGGTGGGGCTGCCTAGTCTGTATGAACAATAGGGACCACTCAGGGAGGCGGACGTGATACTAGATCCTTGTTGTCCGGAGTTTGAATACTCCCATGATGTATGACTAACTAAAGATTGAATAATAAATTATTAGTTGTTACATTTTGCATTTAGCTTAAGCATGTGTGAATCACTTTGCATTTGTATTCATTACTTGTGTATTAGGCCTTTGGCTCATATTTTAACCATTTCAGGTGATGAATCCGATGAGTTTTACATGATTATGGGGTATGGAACCGATTTCGAGGATTTCCTTGATGATTTGGTGGACTAGAGATGATCTTAGACTTGGTGGAATCCAAATTTGGTAATAGACTAGTTATGTTAGTCTTGTGATAGTATTTAAAGTTTTAGTTGGATTTTATATGTAATCTTGTTAAGGCTTGTAAGAAGCCTTTGGATGTCATATATGTATATATATATGTACTTAGCTATGTATGACTTAAGTTTACTTCTTTTGTGAAATATGATAATGGTGTAATGTGTTTTGTTAAAAGTTTTGAAAAACTATGGTTTCTATTATATTAACTGTGTGAAATTAGACAAACAATTCCTCAAATAATTCTTTTAGACAACCTTACTTATAATCCTACAGGTTATATGTGGTTGGGGAACTGTTATCGCCTATTTTAATTATAGGGGTGATAGCGGGTCCTTACAACACTGCCGGTCTATGGGCAGTGTTGACACTGCTCATCATCTTCTCCGATGAACCAGTTTGTGTTTCTTCAATTTTCTACTTTATAATCATTTCCAAATCATTCCTATGTGTTTCTATGGTATATCTATATACATACATCAACTCATAAGGCATCTACATATATTTGATCTTTAATTTTCGAATTTGGAAAGTGCAACTAGGGTTTTAGCTTCATTACCTTGTTTGATCCGATTTGTGAGTTATTGAAGCTTGGATTTGTATTGGCTCGGATCCTAGGAATGTCAGAACAAGTTTTAACTGATTACTTTAACAAGGAACTAACTTAAATTAGAT